>CM065919.1:1630238-1886238 GCA_033439105.1 Magallana nippona | reverse complement strand
CTATATTAAACATAAAATATTTAAATTCTAAATATTACATATTACACAATTACTAAATGAAATACAAATGTTAGAACAATGTATAAGCGGTTAAAGATGTAATTATTTATCATTCTCAACAATTTAACTTTATTTCAGTATGAATTCATAGCTAAGGATCTCAATACACAAATACGGGGAAAAGCGCTATTATTGTAAATTCTTTTACAGAATTTAAACGGAAAAGAACAGAATCCATTATTTGAAAGATAAAAACGTAAATCAGAGCACATAAGGAGCGAAACATTTTTTTCGTTACCCCAGGCTTGAACCCGGGTCGCCTGGGCATATGTCTACGACTCTAACGACTGAGCTACTCGGACTCTCGCTTCAGGACTTTGATGATTAATATCTCGAGAATGCGGTGATCGATTTTAAAACAAATTACATATTCTGAATCAGTAAAAGGGTCACTATCAAACTTACAGAAAAAAATCAAAAAATCAAAAAGTTGAAAAAATCGATTTTTCGTCTTTTCTTCCGGTGACGACCGGAAGTGACGGCGGACGTTTTTATGACCATGCTGCACCAGGAATTCGGGATGTCTATGATTACTGAAGAGTTCAGCCCTCTATCTTTACTCGTTTTTGAGAAACGTCGCAGACAAAATTGAGTTTTAAAAAAAGTTTTTGGACGATAACTTCCGAACGGAAGTGAATATCGAAAAATTGAAACGGCGGTACAAACTTCAGATAACGACACATCAACCCTTAAAATTTGAAGGAAATCGAATGAGCCATCTCCGAAAAATCGCCTGCACAAAATTTGTAAGACAAAAAAAGAATAATAATAATAATAAGAAAAGTGAAAAAGAAACAATAGAATAATAGTAGGGTCTTCCGCTGAAGACGGAAGACCCTAATAAAATTGAAAAAGAAACAATAGAATAATAGTAGGGTCTTCCGCTGAAGACGGAAGACCCTAATAATAATAACTAGATGAGATCTCGTTGCGAGCAACGAGTGGGTCTTCCGTCCGATTTCTAATACGATGCGATGAGATAAGATTTTGACTGTGATTTAAATCTGTCTGGTGCCATGTTAACTCGATTTAAATGAGTTTAAAAATTTTCGAAAATCCTATATTTCATCCAATGATTTTGAAAAAGATGTCATCAGTCGCAGAAATGCAAGAGCATTACAAAAATCATGTTTTAAAATTAGTCTGTGGTCATTTTAACACGATTTAAATAAATTTAAAATTAAAAAAAAAAAAAATAAATTCCCTCCAATCAATTCGAGATAGATGTCACCAGACGCAGATTGGAAAGCGCATCTTAGATATCATGATTTAAAATTAGTCCGAGGTCATTTTAACACGATTTAAATGAGTTTTAATTTTTTTTAAAAATTAAATTTCATCCAATCAATTCAAAAAAGATGTCATCAGACGCAGAATTGCAAGCGCATCTTAGATATCATGTTTTAAAATTAGTCTGAGGTCATTTTCACACGTTTAAATGAGTTTAAAATTTTTGAAAAATTTAAATTTCATCCAATCAATTCGAGAAAGACTTCATCAGACGCAGAATTGCAAGTGCATCTCATATATCATGTTTTGAAATTAGTCTGAGGTCATTTTAACACGATTTAAATGATTTTAAAAATTTTGAAAAATTTAAATTTTATCCAATCAATTTGAAAAAGATGTCATCAGACGCAGAATTGCAAGCGCATCTTAGATATAATGTTTTAAAATTAGTCTGAGGTCATTATAACACGATTTAAATGAGTTTAAATTTTTTGAAAAATTTAAATTTTATCCAATCAATTCGAAAAAGATGTCATCAGACGCAGAATTGCAAGCGCATCTTAGATATTATATTTAAAAATTGGTCTGAGGTCATTTCAACACATCTTAATGATTTTAAAAATTTTGAAAAATTTAAATTTTATCCAATCAATTCGAAAAAGATGTCATCAGACGCAGAATTGCAAGCGCATCTTAGATATCATGATTTAAAATTAGTTCGAGGTCATTTTAACACGATTTAAATGATTTAAAAATTTTTGAAAAATTTAAAACTCACCCAATTAATTAGAGAAAGATGTCATGAGACGGAGAATTGCAAGCGCATCTTAGAGATCATATTTAAAAATTGGTCTGAGGTCATTTTAACACGATTTTAATGAGATTAAAATTTTTGAAAAATTTAAATTTTATCCAATCAATTCGAAAAAGAAGTCATCAGACGCAGAATTGAAAGCGCATCCTAAATATTATGTTTTAAAAGTAGTCTGAGGTCATTATAACACGATTTAAATGAGTTTAAAATTTTTGAAAAATTTAAATTTCATCAAATCGATTCGGAGATGATGTCATCAGACGCAGAAATGCAAGCGCAAATTAAATATCATGATTTAAAATTAGTCTGAGATCATTAAGATGTCATCAGACGCACAATCTATCATTTCTTAAAATTTTCAGTGTTATTTCTTTAATTGTTATTAATGAGATGCGTGGATTAAAGAAAATTCATTGAAAATTTTTGACCTATATTTTGATCCTAGCTAGCTTCCGTACTCGGAATTTCCGGACAATAATTTTTCTAGAGAGATTACACTAGCATGTCCTCTATCATTCCTGAAAGTTTCAGCTTTCTAGAAGAAATAAGACTTATCCGCCATTTTGTCTTTTTTTCTTGACTTCTTGTCCACGCATCTCCTCAGAACCAAGTAAAGATAGAAAGCTGAAACTTTCTTAATCAAATTGATTGGGTGAGTTTTAAAATTTTTAAACATTTTAAACTCATTTAAATCGCATTAAAATGATCTCAGACTAATTTTAAATCATGATATTTAATTTGCGCTTGCATTTCTTCGTCTGATGACATCATCTCCGAATGGATTTGATGAAATTTAAATTTTTCAAAAATTTTAAACTCATTTAAATCGTGTTATAATGACCCTCAGACTACTTTTAAAACATAATATTTAGGATGCGCTTTCAATTCTGCGTCTGATGACACCTTTTTCGAATTGATTGGATAAAATTTAAATTTTTCAAAAATTTTAATCTCATTTAAATCGTGTTAAAATGACCTCAGACCAATTTTTAAATATGATATCTAAGATGCGCTTGCAATTCTCCGTCTCATGACATCTTTCTCTAATTAATTGGATGAAATTTAAATTTTTCAAAAATTTTTAAATCATTTAAATCGTGTTAAAATGACCTCGAACTAATTTTAAATCATGATATCCAAGATGCGCTTGCAATTCTGCGTCTGATGACATCTTTTTCGAATTGATTGGATAAAATTTAAATTTTTCAAAATTTTTAAAATCATTTAGATGTGTTGAAATGACCTCAGACCAATTTTTAAATATGATATCTAAGATGCGCTTGCAATTCTGCGTCTGATGACATCTTTTTCGAATTGATTGGATAAAATTTAAATTTTTCAAAAATTTTAAACTCATTTAAACGTGTGAAAATGACCTCAGACTAATTTTAAAACATGATATCTAAGATGCGCTTGCAATTCTGCGTCTGATGACATCTTTTTTGAATTGATTGGATGAAATTTAATTTTTAAAAAAATTAAAACTCATTTAAATCGTGTTAAAATGACCTCGGACTAATTTTACTCAACAATATGCAGCCTTCAAAATTTTGTTCAGCGGCCCTAATAAGGAGATAAGGGACCGGCCCCTAAAACGTTCTTTCTCAGATATCTCAAGAACGGTAACGAATTTCTAAACACTTTTGAACAAAATGTGTGTAGTTTAAAACGACCTTTCATTTAATACCAAGGTCAAATTAGGGACCTAGAGAGCTCTCTAAAGTATTTTATCTATAGCCCTTGACAAAAGGATATTTTGTAATAGGTTATAGAAGCAAATATGTTTATCTTACCCTTATGTAGCCAAACAATTTAATGATTTTCTCATGTGTTACGTAATTACGGGGTTTTAGGGGTCAAAATTCCAAAACTATGATCACCTATATCTCAAAAAGGTAAAATATTTTGACAAGCAGTATAGAAGAAAAGGTGCTCAAAATGTTCTACTTAATAGTATGCAGCCATCAAATTTTGGTTAAACGGCCCTAGAAAGGAGATAAGGGGACAACCCCTAAAGCAATCTTTTCCAAATATCTAAAGATCTGTACCAAATTTCTAAACACTTGTTGAACAAAATGTGTTAGAATTAAATGACCTTTCATTTGATATGAAGTAAAGGTGACTGGCCCCTTAAATTAGGGGTCAATAGGGGTCTTAAGTTTTCAAACCAAAGCTCTTACACCTAATTACGTTACACAAGAGAAAATCATTATACTGTTAGGCTACATTACTGTAAGATAAACATATTTGCTTCAATAATCGATTACAAAAAATCCCTCAGTAAAGGGTTATAGATAAAAGTCTTTAGAGTGCTCTAGGTCCTTAATTTGAGGGGCCAGCCCCTTTTTCTTGAGATGAAATGAAATGTCATTTAATTTTTAAGACATTTTGTTCAACAAGTGTTTCGAAATTCGTTACCGTTCTTGAGATACCTGAGAAAGAACGTTTTAGGGGCCGGTCCCTTATCTCCTTATTGGGGCCGCTGAACAAAATATTGAAGGTTGCATATTGTTAAGTACATTATTTTGAGCATCTCTTCTTTTATACTGCATTTCAAAATATTTTTCCTTTTTGAGATACAGTTCATCAAAGTTTTGGACTTTCGACCCCTAAAAACCCCTAATTACGTAACACGTAAGAAAATCATCATACTGTTAGGCTACATTACTGTAAGATAAACATATTTGCTTCTATAATCTATTACAAAAAATCCCTCAGTAAAGGGTTATAGATAAACGTCTTTAGAGTACTCTAGGTCCCTAATTTGAGGGGTCAGCCCCTTTTTCTTGGTATCAAATGAAAGGTCTTGTAAATTTGAACTTTTATTGCATTACATGTTTTCACAAAATATTTTCCAGAAAAGAGATAAACAAACAAAAGCACGGAAATTCACAATACTTTTGATATCTCATTTTTCGAGCCCTACCGAGCTTTGGCGCTTTTAGTGCTAGACATATAAAACAACAACCATGCAAAACTTCAATCTTTTCTCTGCGAACCGTAGATTTTTTAGCTCAATATCTCTTATATTTTAAGAGAACGAAATACCCATATAAAAATTGAAAAAATCTCAATATCTCCAAAACGGATGTGACGTCATCAATGCAACAAATTTGCTCTTAGGTTCAGTCCAATATCTATCAGATCTGAAAATTTGATGGAGACCGGTCGAGCCGTTTCTGAGAAATCGCGTGCACAAAAATGGGAAGATAAAAAAAGAATAATAACTAGACACGATCTCGTTGCGAGCAACGAGGAGGTCTTCCGTCCAATTTAGAAAGTAATAGAAGACGTTGACTTTGATATGATACAACAAAACAAGATCTGAAAGAATGGCTTAGTCTTAATAAATGCTCTAATTGGACATTTTCGGTTGGGTAAACATTTACTACGACTTACTATCATCGATAAAATGTATGGGACCCTCAAAGCACTAAAATTCTGTTTTTTGTTTAATTGTTTTTGAAATGCATGCTGCACTTTTTTTATTCTGGCAAATCCATAAGTATTGAAGCTAAATAAAAATTATAACACAACAAGATTTTACAATTTATTCTATTGAAAGCTGCATGTAACATGTAGCAAAGCTTACTGCTTTCTTCATCGGAACTAACCCCCAATGCTCTTAATAACTTCGGCACTTTTTTGGTTACAAATCTGTTGTATGCCAAGTGGTTTTCCCTCATTAGTTCCAACAGGGGCCTTTTAATTCCTGCTTTTCGGGGGTGCTGATTATTTCGGCACTTTTTAACCGGGTTTTCCAAAGTGAAGAGATAAAAATGATAAAAACGTTTTACTTTTAGCCCCTAAAAAGGCCTTTTTACGTAACAAACCTGCATATTAGTTTATTCCATATCTGTTAGATATCATTATTGGTTCTATAACATACTAATGTAAAACTCGTTTAGAACGAACACGGATATAGCGAAATCTCGAACATAGCGAAGGATTTCATACGATTTTCTTATTTCTCTAAGAGCGGTGTTGACCTCGTGACGTCACAGTTCATCTCGCGCCAAATCGGCTTGATTAAAAAACCGTTCAGGTGTGAATCGGGATTTCCCCAAGTTTCTCGAAAAGTACTCGCGCGATCGTATTATAATTTTCAGGATGATGTTTTTTCACATAGATCTCCATTATATCAAAAATTCACCGGGATTGCAGGTACCCTATATAATTTAAAACAATGTCGAAGACAAAATAAACAGCAGATTTAAAGTGAGTACAACTTAGATAGAATAATCCAGAATCCAACATTCGAACGGCTTGGGGCCAAAAATAACCCTGTATACAGTTTATCCGTTTACAATTAGTTGTTTACAATTTACATTTTTCTTGGAAAATAAATCAATAAAATCAATAAAAATGGCCGATAAATCGAGGGTGCATGATTACCATGGAAAAATCAATAACGGAATCAATTCGAGGTCAGTTTTATTCAATTTAAAGTGAATTTAAATTTTTGAAAATTTTAAACTTCATTCAACCAAGTCCACTAAGATCTCATCAGACGGAGAATTAATTAGCTTAATTTGTGGAAATAGAGACAAGTAAACCATGATGATAACTGTAGTAGGTTGGAACTTTTTGAACGTCTGCTCGGACACCGTTTGATACATATACATGATCTAATATTGTGTTACCTTCTGTTGTATTGAAATGAACCAATTGTGTCATTTGATGACTTTCCATGAAATTTTGAATAGGACCGTTAGATTGTGCATCCTCATTAAAATCTCCGAGACAAACAACGTGTCTATGAGATGAGCAATAACTTTCCATAACTTTTTGTAGGTGCTGTAAAAAAATCGAAACATTTACAGACTTTGATCGGTAAACAGTAACAACAACTATATCATCCCCCGTCAATTGAATGCAATGCCTTCAACATTTTTTCCTGGAAAAGAAAGTATTGATTTATCTGGTTCACTTTCTTTCAGGTACACAGCAACACCTCCGCCTTTAGCTTGACTCATTTGCAACAAGTCGTCATTGACATTGTCATATGCAAGTCCTCTTGGCGCATGGTGAAATTGGAAGCCATTCAGTTCAAAAAGGTTGACTGTTTGATCTGGTTTTAACCATGTTTCTGTTAGACATAAAATATCTACAGTTTTACATCTGATGTCACTTTGGAGGTCAACAAAATGTTTCGGAAGACTCTGTATGTTTAAAAGAAAAATTGATAAATTTTCCCTAGGGTTATCAATGTAGTCTACACAGGTTACAGTTGGCATCTGCTGCAACGCTTCATTCACTTCCGGGTCAGCATATATTTTTTTATGCAATCCTTCGGGGTCATTGGATTCAATGTATAATCCATCTTTAGAGGTAACTCTACTAAGAGCAATATATCCTTGTCCAGGCGAGAAGGATAGATCTATATTGACAACTACCCTGTCGACTGTCATACCTTGCACTTTATGAGCTGTGCATGCCCAAGATAAACGCAATTGAAACTGATGTCGGACGGTAGTTTTTGTCTTTCGCTCGATTATTTCCTCCTGCACTCTTTCAATAAAAACAATGTTTCCATTAGCAGTTCTTTTTCCAGATTTCTTTCCAACGAGCATGTTGTCAAACAACACTCCTATAGCAACTACAATGTTTGATTCATGCCCATGACCATACACAAAATTGGACACATGACCCATCACCCCATTTACGAGTCCATCGTTTACTTGACAATTTCTGGTAGGCATTACTCTTGCACTGACAGCAAGTAATAATGTACTGGGTAATCCTTCTGTCTTGAAACTTACGGGTTTCTTCTTGAGATTTAGTTTTCCGGTAGAAGAATCTTTTGTGAAGTCTTTGGCATCAATTTCTACAAGATCCATACAATTTTTCTCCAACATTGTTAGATTGTAAGAATTCACTTCATCGTTTGTTGCATATATGTGTAGGGCATCTTCTGGTCCTTCTCTAACACATTCAGTTAACAGAGCCTTAGAGCTTTCATTTAATGGTTGTTCCTGCAATCTTGTTCGGAGTGAATTCAGTATTGTTGCAAAATGCATATCCTTCTTTTGTCTCATAACTTCTGTTAACTCTATTTTCTTGAAGTAGTCCAACCAATAATCATCAGAATATGTAGCATTCTCTTTGTACATTCTTTTATCTTTGCGTTGTTTTACTGGTGGTAGCTGGTAAAAATCACCAACAGCTATTACTGAAACACCTCCAAACGGTTTTCCTATTTTCTTGATCTGTACAAGTCTTTCATGAATGAAATATAAAAGCCGTTTGTAAACCATTGAGACTTCGTCAATTATTAGAATCTGAAGGTCGGAAAGTTGAACTCTCATCTCGCTTAAACTTTGTTCCTTCAGTGGCTCATATGGCAGTGACATAAATTTCGGCAAAGAAAACAAGTGATGGAGCGTATTTCCGCATATGTTGAATGCTGCTGTACCAGTGAATGCAGCGAGTAGCACAGACACACTATCTGGTGATTGCATTTGTTTCGCAAGTAATCGTGATGCTTCATAACTGATAGCTTTTATTAAATGACTTTTACCTGTACCAGCTCCACCGGTTATAAATATTTGTACTGGATCTGGATTTAGGCCAAAACTTTTCATGAGACACCACTCGTACACATGGTAAAACACTTGCAGTTGTTTTTTGTTTAAAAATTGGCAATATCTCCTCTCTTGAATGAGTATGTTGTTCAACCTTTAAAGGGACGTCTGCATTTGTTGGTTCTTGCATGTCTGGAAGTGTTTCATCGGTATGTTCATTTAACAGTTTCTCTTGGCTTTTCTCTAAGTTACATTTCTGTCTCATTGATTCTGTCCCTGTACAAAGGCTTGCCCACGCATCTTCAGGTTCACCTATATTCTCAAATGTTTCCAACGCTTCTGCTATGACTTCTTCGTTTTGAGCAAACTGTGTATGATTGTGATCCACGATAGATTTCACCGACCTTAAATTTCGATCTCCCTTCATTCTGACGTGACCATTTTCATAAAATGTTTGAAACAGTTCAAATGGTGGTGGTTTCAAGTGATTATCTTTCCTATGTGGCAAAAACAACTGAAGCAAACATTGATAATACTTCTCATACATCTTTTCAGAATTAAACCTTGGGTATCTAATTTTCTTTAGAGTTTCACGTGCACTTCGATTTCCCTCTTCAGCTTCTATATTTGTTTGTTTCAGTATCATTCCCATTTCCCTCTCAGATTTTGATATATAAGAAATGATATAAACAATGCAACTAAATGGGTCCAATACAAACTGGATATCCATATTTGCATCCCAGCATTTCAGGAGACATGGATTGTATTGATTTATCCAAAGGTCAGTTGTGTTCCTTTGAAGAACAATTGAACGCTTGCTTGTTAAGCTCTTGTGCGCATTCTCATACTGCTCTTTTGCAATACCCAAATCATTGAAAATTTCTTTGACTGTTTTTGATTCATTTTCCTCATTCTGCACTTCATTCCACACATGTTTTAGAATTTCTTTAGCAGCAACCTTTTCTTTTTTCGATTCTAGTGAGTCTGTATCACCTCCCACCTCCGTTTCATGTGGTAAACTGATAAAAGTGCACACAGAAGGGGGTCTTGGAAAGTTGAATCTACAATCTGTGCCCTTCTTTCTGCATGATTGAGAATGCTTCCTGCTGTGTTGTTGCACTGCTAATACAATGTCTCTTAATTCAGGATCATCCGATTTGTCTGGTACTGCACATGATACAAATTTATCTACGAATTTGCAAACAGACTCTTCTCCATCAATGTCAAGTTTTGGGGCATTTTCAACCCAATACAAACAATGCATACGAGGAGAGCCTCTTTGCTGAAATTCTACTCTTTGAAAATAATCTGTCACTTTCCCAATAGGTTCTGCAGGTGAAAATATCACGTCAGTCTGGAAGACATGGAATCTATGTTCAAACATTCGTGCAACTGTTACTGGGTTACTTTTCAAAACCTCATTTTTCTCAGACCAATCCAACAGACATGGATTCCTATCACCGTTCTGATGCCTTAGAATAGTTGCTATTGCATCATTCCATCTGTGTTCTGCTGCTGAGAAGGAACAAAACCATGTTGGTATACCCAATTGACGAAGCATTGCAAATAGATCCTTTTGAGCAGATGACCAATATGCTGGTGTACCACGTATGGGCTGCATAAATCTAAGAGCCTCATCATTTTTCATCAGCTTTGCAAGTACAACTGGGTCTTGAACCATTGTGGTAGTTACTACCTTGTCACTTCCCAATTGTTTGACAGATTTCCTCACTGATATTTGAGTTTTCTCTATAACTTGATCAACATCAGTCATATATTGGCTGAAGAATATGTAACTGCTGTCTTTTGCAAATCTGTCATCGGCATTCATTAGTCTATTGTTGAAGTATCTTGACAAAGTAATTCTTGTATCTCTTTCATTGTTCCAAGAAAATTTTCCAGTTGGGAAAAGGTATGGAAATGTTTTAGCTTCATTACCTGGTTCTTGTAACATTTTAACTGGATTATTTCCCTCTCCTGGAGCAATGTTATAGATGTCATCAAAGTAATGGTCGAGAACTTCTTGAGCAATATCGACTGGCTGCAGACATGTATCTGTTGCAATATATTGTTGGTCTTCATCCGCTTTTTCATTTTTGTCTAAAAGTTCTTCAAATTTTATGTTATCAGTCCAGTCTTTGTTTACAGTAATTTTTTCATACCACTGATTGTTCTTTTTGAGGTAATCTAACGCTTCGAATATGTGTTTGGGGTTCACAAACTGGTATTCAAAGTACCCTTTATAGTTTATCTTTCTCTTCAACTTAACGCGAAGTAGCAAGTCTTCATCGTTGTTCGAAGGTAAACTTGTCACTTTTTTCAAATTTGATGGAACACATACAACTGGCCCATGAATATTTTGCTGACCACCATGAGGAAGAGCCATTACTTTCATGAAAGGTATGTGTAAACCAATTAAATGCTTCTCTAGATTGTTCAACCTTTCCAGAACTTCCGGAATGTCTTCAAAGGCCATATTGTTGATTACTCCTTCAGGTGGAATACTGCCACTCAAAATCTTCCTATGACATGTATAACAAATCCACAAGGATGACTTAACGCAGTTACTTGGACAAGATCTGTTGCATTCATGGCGGTTTTGTTCTTGTATGCATAGGCTTGCTACGTTAGCTGCCATTTCGCTCTTGGAATACATACTGTTTTCACACCTTTGAACTTGATTTTTAAACAAAATTCGGTGACAGCAACAGCAAGTAAAATCGATACCTTGAATTGCTTTTTCTTTGAAAACCTTTACAATTTAGTCCTTGTTTTCCAATTTCATGCGTTTTTCTTGTCTTTGATGCCTTACTGCATCTTTTTCAAACTTTTCATTTCTGAGCTAGAGTCATACCGTTTCTTACTTACAGCTTTAGCTTTGGATCGAACAGATTCATCATTCAAATATTTCTTTGCGGCATCTTCAAGTATTTTCTGTTTAAATGTTTTGTTTCTTCGATATCTCTCCTTTCTTGCATTGTTGACTACACATTTATGGTTCTTATCTGTAGCATATTTTGTTTTGCTTCTAAACCTGACATCTTGTCTGTACCGAACATCACATTTATATCTTGGATTGACCTCAGTTTGATGTTTTCTCTGTACACTTCATCTCTTTCGTACATCTGCTTACATTTTTCGAGAACTGTTTTCCTGTGTTTTTCATCAACAGCGTACTTTTGAATTCCAACTTTTTGTTTCTTTTTTCTTTCCTCTTCATCTGCATAGGTTTCCCTGCCTTAGTTTTAGCATGATATTCTATGGGTTCATGGTACCTTTCTTTATTCACAAGTTTTACTATCGTTCTGAATTCTTCATTTTCTTTGTACTTACTTTGAGCGCATTTAAGTTTCTGTTGTCTAAATTTATGATCTTTATGATATCTTTTTCTCAAAGATTCTTTTCGTGTTTTAGCGTATACACACTTTTTCGACAGGTCTGAAGAATGCCTCCTTTTTTGCATTCGGTTGAGGTTGTGATATTGTTTCCCGGATTTTTTGTCCTCTGGGTTATTGTCAAGATGTTTCAACCCCGTGCCGATTGTCATGCAGGATTTTTCAGCAACATCAAGAACTACATTGTAGTGGTTTTGGCTAACATGATCCAAGTAAATTGAGCCTGTATTTCTTAGTTTGTCTTGCTTAAATGTCGATGAGGAATATTTCAACCAACGGCCTCCTGTATATGTGTATATATCAACATTTAGCAAATGAGCCATCGCTAAAATTTCCACCTCTGTAGCCCAGGTACCCTCTTGTGACATACATGTTGAAGAGATGTGATTCTCAACAGACTGCACACCATCCCTTAAGATTTCGCTAAATAATTTTCTGTTATTCAATAAGTGTGTGCAAACAGCATTTCGCATGACATTGTGAAACTCTTCAGTGTTTGTCAAACTAAAGGATATAGCTCTAAAAAAGCAATTGCCATCAGCCAATATTTCTTTCCGAGAGCTCGGGTCTGCAAGATCCTGTCCGAAACAGTGCAAGACTTTATTTTCTGAGTTGGACAAACATGGCACATTCAACTTCAAACATATATTCATTTTATCCTCATTGTTTAGAGGTAAGAAGCCGAATTGTTCATGGTCTCTGGAAACATACACTACACTGTCATCATTTAAACAACTCATTTCCAACTCATTGACATCTGGTGAACAACTTTTTACTTCTTCAGCATTGTTTCCAGAGTCTAAAATAAGAGTCATTTTGCAGTGAACTCCAGTCAAATTACACTCAACATTCTTTGAATAACCCATGGATAGAGCAAGGTCGACGAGATGCAAATACACTTGGTCAACATTTTGAAATAAAACACGTGTGCTTTTCCCAAGTGAACATAACATTCCTTCCGAAGTTCTTGAATGCGAATCAAAAGTAAAGAATCCATATTTCGTTTTGCCAATTAAGAAAGTGTTGCCACCAAAACAAACAAAGCAGCCATCTGTGTCCTGGGTGGCATTTTTAACAGCGTCTTGTAATGGTAAAGCATTAAATTCTGTAAAGTTTGGCAAAATAACACTGGAGATTGATTCATTCGCTTTAAATTCATATGAGCGATTAAAAATTGTGACAACTCCTCAACAAGCAGAAATCTATCTTTAATAAATGAGCTTCTTTGCAAATATGTGTATAATTCATCACCTGTCATTAGGATTCTGTCCATATCCTGTGATGTCCATTGTTCACTATTTTTCAATTTATGGTATAATAGCCCAGCCAAACAGTTGGCAACACATTGAGTTCCTGCATTTTCTTGAAACAAAATATCAGCTTGGTGAAATGAGCCCTAAAAAGATTTATGTATGTAGATATTGGCCTTTTATAGCTCGTGTTTTTCTCCGTCACATTTATTTTATTTTCTACAGATATGATATTCTCTGTCATTTCATTCTCTTCATACTGAAATTGCTTCATCATAGTTTCATATTCAGTTTCATGTTTTTTCATATATCTCATAGGTTTCCTTTCAGTTTCCGTTTGGTTTTCGTTCAGGTAGCCCTCATCTTTTAGTTTCCTGCTGGTCCCTCCTTCCATGGAGGTTTCCAGCTGCGCCTGACCTGCTGGTCCAGACACGTGCACGGTGTCCGGTCCAGGTGCCCTCGGTGGAGCACAAACCCACGGTGGGGAGTCAGGGGACGGTGCCTTGTCCTGTTCACGGACAAACAGACGGCTTCCCCGAGGAGATGGCAACCTCGGGGCGGGCGAGTGCATTTACACACAAGGCGAGGCCTGCACCCTGGCCAGGGGTTTTTCCTCTTTAGGCGGAAACCCCATAGAACCAAACCCCAGATCACTACTGGGAGGAGCTGACACAGCTCCATCTTTTACTCCACAAGGAATTGCAGACTCTAAGACTGAATTAACTGGTGGTACCACAGCAGACTGTTGCCGCTTTTGTCTCTTTCTCAGTTTGTCTTTTTCTCGTTGTTTTCTGCCAGTAAAAGCCTTTCTCTTTGGCATCTAAAAAATATTCCATAAAAACAATATTCATTTTTTTTTCATTAAGCAAGGCAAAGCAAATATAATTTTGTCTACTAATTTGTTAAGCTCGAATTTGTTCCAATACAAAGTTTAATCATAATTTGGGAAACAAAATGTAATTTTTATTAGGGCAATGAAAAAAGTATCAAAAACAAAACAAAGGGTGGGGGGGGGGGGGTGGAGTGGAGGGATGACCATTATGGGTCAAACTCTAAAATGTATTACTTAATTACTTCCAGTTTTAGAAAGTCATGATGCCCCCCCCCCCCCAGGAGTCATCCTATATATCATGTAATACCTCACGACACAAGGAACAAGAATATATATGGTTTAGTGGTTGGGATCTTGATGATTTTCAAGATGTATTGGCACTTCCTGTTTTTGGGGTCAGGGGATAATCCCATGTAGTAATGACTTAATACCAAGTATTGCCCTATGACATGAAAAACAAGAGTATAAATGGTTAAGGGGTTGGGATCTCAACGATTTTCAAGATATTTGGGCACTTCCTGTTCTAGGGGGGTCAGGACCATCCCCAAGGCTCATGACCTACATACCATTTGATGTCCCTAGACACAACGCACAAGAATATATATGGTTAAGGAGTGGGTATCTAAACAATTTTCAAGATAGTTGGGCACTTCCTGTTTTAGGGGGGGGGGGGGCAGGACCATCCCCAAGGTTCATGACCTACATATTTTTTGATATGCCATGACACATATATGGTTTAGGGATCAGGATCTCATGTATTTTTGGGATATTTGGTAATTTTCTGTGTTAGGGGGTAGGGTGAGTTGGGGATGACCCAAGGGACCAGATCTCATGTACCCCATATGTCTTGCCTGTAACAGTCGATTTATGTTTCTGAAGACATCATGTCAATATCTCTGATTGTTTTCAAGCTATAACCATTTATATAGTCTACAATTTTTCCCATAGGATTCTATGCAAGACCAACCCCATATGAAAACAAGAGGCCCATGGGCCACATCGCTCACCTGAGCAACAATAGGCATGATAAGGTCAGCTTAAGGGAGTCATAATACAAAATATCTGGACAATGTGGTATTATACATGTCGGTCCTGTATAGATAAAAATCTATTTTCCCTCTGAATATTCTTATGTTTATAATCAAGTCCTTTTTCTAACAGGATGATTTTATAGTCGTATCACATGTTGAGCATTGCAGTTCTAAAAAAGATCCTAAATAATTGTTTATATATATGATATAAACCTACATCAATCTCTGAACCCCTTGTGAGGCCCAAGAATTGTCCAGGGGCCAGAGTTTAAACAATTTTAAAGAATCAGCAATATGTCAAAACGCTTGCAAATAAGTAAACCATATGTGATAACATTACACTTTTTGTGAACAATTAAAATGTTTTCCTTTGTACAATTGGATCTCTAATGTGGCCCCACCCTACTCCTCAAAATTTTCATTTAAACGAATTTGAATCTACACTATCTGAAGTTGCTTCCACTAAAGATACAGCTTTTCTAACCAAATGGTTTTTTAGAAGATTTTTAAAAAAAGATTTTTCTCTATATATTCCGTAAAAAATTACCCCCCCCCCCCTTGTGACCCCATGCTACCCCCCCCCCCCCCCCCGGAGATCATGATTTGAACACATTTGAATTTACCCTACCTGAGAATGCTTCCACACAAGTTTCAGCTTTCCTGGCTGATTGGTTTCTGAGAAGGTTTACTCTATATATTCCTATGTAAAGTATTGACCCCAATTGTGGCCCCACCCTACCACCAAGAGTCATGATTTTCACAACTTTGAATCTACACTACCTGAGGATGCTTCCACATAAGTTTCAGCTTTTTTGGCTGATTGGTTTCTGAGAAGAAGATTTTTAAAGATTTTTACTCTATATATTTCTATGTAAAAATTCAACTCCCAACCCAACCCCGGGTATCATGATTTGAACAAACTTGAATCTACTCTACCTGAGGATGCTTCCATATAAGTTACAGCTTTTCTGGCTGATCAGTTTCAGAGAAGAAGATTTTTAAAAATTCACTCTATATATTCCTATGTAAAAATCTGATCCCCCATTGTGACCCCACCCTACCCCTGGGGATCATGATTTGAACAAACTTGAATCTACACTACCTGAGGATGCTTCCATATAAGTTACAGATTTTCTGGCTGATCAGTTTCAGAGAAGAAGATTTTTAAAAATTTACTCTATATATTCCTATGTTAAAATCTGATCCCCCATTGTGACCCCATCCTACCCCTGGGGATCATGATTTGTACAAACTTTAATCTACTCTACCTGAGGATGCATCCACACAAGTTACAGCTTTTCTGGCTGATCAGTTTCAGAGAAGAAGATTTTTAAAGATTTACTCAATACATTCCTATGTAAAAATCTGATCCCCCATTGTGACCCCACCCTACCCCTGGGGATCATGATTTGAACAATCTTGAATCTACACTACCTGAGGATGCTTCCACATAAATTACAGCTTTTCTGGCTTATCAGTTTCAGAGAAGAAGATTTTCGAAGATTTACATCATATGTTCCTATGTAAAAATCTGATTCCCCATTATGACCCCACCCTACCCCTGGGGATCATGATTTGAACAATCTTGAATCTACACTACCTGAGGATGCTTCCATACAAGTTTCAGCTTTTCTGGCCAAATGGTTTTTGAGAAGAAGATTTTTGAAAATACCAACACATTTTCAATGATTTTTTAATTATCTCCCCTTGAAAGAGGGCGTGGCCCTTCATTTTTAAAACTTGAATCCCCTTCACCTAAGAATGCTTGGGCCAACTTTGGTTGAAATCGGCCCAGTGGTTCTGGAGAAGAAGTCGAAAATGTAAAAAGTTTACGGACAGACAGACGGACAGACAGACGGACAGACAGACGGACAGACAGACAGACAGACAGACAGACAGACAGACAGACAGACAGACAGACAGACAGACAGACAGACAGACAGACAGACAGACAGACAGAGGGACGCCGGACAAAAAGTGATCAGAAAAGCTCACTTTAGCTTTCAGCTCAGGTGAGCTAAAAATCAAACCAGAATGCACAACTAGATATGCAGGCCTATCACAATGTAGAGTTTTGTATAATTCCGTTTAGCTGTTGTTGAATAACATGATGGACAAGTTCATTGCAGTCTTTACTATCTTATAGGAAATTTTTTTTTTCATGAAAATAAGAAATCAGTCATTGCCTCTCCACATGACATTCTCTCTTTCTCACTATTTCTTTATGAACTTGAAAATTGTAAGTTAGCAAGCATCCATAATACTTTATGAAATTTACATTTTTAAATTTCAACTTTAAAAAATATGTATTTCAATCTATATTAAATTGGAATTCAAACCCATAGAACTATTCGTGACCTCTCTTTGATTCTAATAAAAGGATTTCAATATGACTATTCCTAAACTTTAATGGGTTTAAATCAGGATGAGGTACTGCAACAATTCAATATTTAAGATTTCTATTTTATATCATAAACTCTAAGTATTTTTGATTATTAATCAGATTTGAATGTCAAATTGGGTGAAATAACGAACAAAAAAAACAAAGCTTTGAGTTATTTTAAAGCTTTAAAGCTACTTGGTCAAATTTGTTGGCTATTTTCAGTATCAAATATTTTTCTTTTTAATTTAACTATTTAGAAAAGTTGTAGACTTTCACCTTTTTACACCAGCAGAATCAGTCTCATTTCAAAGACAGAAATATTTGAAGAAAATAAAGATTTTTTTCTGTATGGGAACACAAAAAACAAAGCAAATGCATCATGGGTATGTTAAGAAAAAGTGAACCATTTGGTTCCATTCCCACATTGTTTATGTTAATATAACCTGTGTAATATGCATTGACTGTAAACACAACAAACTTCTGCAAAATTAGTGGAAAAATGTTCATTGGTTTATTCTTAATTTGGCAAGACTTAATTGAAATATTATTTCCTTTATCTATAACAAATGTTGAAGTTGAAATACAAGCATACCTGCCTCGATTGCTGAGGGCAAGTCTTCACAAGGGTCAAAATAACATGGTACCCTTTCATAAAAAGTTTGTTTTGTAAACAAAATTATTTTTATATCTCATTTTCCCATTGACACAATCATGGCTTACCTAACTACTTTTATGCTTATTATTAAGCACATACTAAACTAAACCATCATTTCAAAGCTTACATAAAATATGATATAAAATTGGACCCAGCTGCTCTTGTCTTTTAAGATAGAGCCTAGTCAAATCATGACCTTGATCTTTTTTTTTTTAATTTTTAGATGTTGAATTTAATTAAAATATCATGCTAATTTTTAAATAAATCTTACAGCTATTTTGTCTGTGTGTTGAAATAATTCTTTTCAGAGCATGAAACTTCTTATTTATAATATATCTCAGTACTAACAATAATAGAAATCTAACATTAATTTTTAAAAATCTCTCTCTCTCTATCTCTGGAAAATCATAATTGAAATATGAAAAACACCATTACTTTGATTTGATACATGTTTTTTATATATGTACAACAAGTTGCTGTCCTTTTAAAAAGGACTGCAATACGTGGACGATATGCATGCTTTTTAACAGAAATTTGAACGCCTTAATGTTATTTAAGATTCCACTAACCCCCTGCTATTACATTATGACATGTGCAGGGGAGATCTCTAATTGCAAAGGTGTTATGACGAATAATAGAAGCTAGCCTGGATATTGCCTTTAGAATCTAAATTTGTACATTGTATCACGTATAGTTCTGACCCTTTTACCTCAGAATTTAAAGGGTTCATACTTCTAACATATTTATGAATTATATTAGTAATGAGTACATGTATAGTATCAGACATTAGGCGAATTTCACTATTTGCGCACACATTACGTCTCACATTACTTTGTAAACTAAGCAGTTACAACTTCGTGTAAATTTCTAATTTCTGAATCACATTTTGATGCATTTTTCTTGAAACGTAAACTTTTATACAGTCACATAATTATTTAATCATGTACAAGATGTATACAGTCACATAACCATTCAATCATGTTTTGCATTCTAAAAGCATAACATTTTTATTCAGAAGTACAGTAGCCTTTCATACTATAAAGTGAAGTTAAGATATTTTGGAAAACATCGCGATTCATGCTATTTCAAGCATGTTGTAGTTTCGGCACAATATATAAACTTATTTAATGAAGCCGACAGCTGAATTCCCATGCCGATCATTTCTTTACAAGGAATGCTTTGTTTCTGTACTCAGTGTTTACTGACAACTTTACAATCTCAGCACCTTTGAACTTTATCATGTGCTAATGGCATGGAATCTCAATTCCGATAAATATGTGCTAGCCAGCTGGTTCCAAGGCCTACACATAATCCAGCATAGGAACCAGGCAAGTTCATGTGCAAGCTTAAGCTGAATTTTCCCCATCGCATCCGCAATAAAACAAAACATTTGAAGTATGGAATAATGGAGAAATGATACTTTAAAAGTAATTATATTAACTCTGAAATTTTTCACTGTAACCATGGTAACAGGTAAAATTGGTATGTACTATTACTTGAACAACAAAAAATAACTTTTAATCAGAATTATAACAAAACAAATACACCATGCCTGACCCATAGTGGCATGAGGTTGGTTTCAATGCTTTGCATAGAATCCTTTTTTTTTTATCACTACTGTTGTTAGAAAATTTGTACCTTAAATTTGATCTTAGTATTTTCATTATATGTTTTAACTAATATCACACAGCAAGACTATTCAGGTGGCTACAAGTGCCTCTATTGCTAATGTTCTGATGACCTTGAATAATCCTAATTGGGCTACAAAGTAATCAAAACAAATTTCTGGTTCATACTACATTATCTGCAGAGCTGAATTCCAGACAATTAATAAGACATACACTTTTTTCTTATCAAAACTGCTTAATTATCTCCTTCTTTCATCAAGAGAAGCCTTAACAGTCAAGAACGAAAAAAAATATTGAGCATACTAAACTTATTACAAAATGTGCAGAAATTTGGGCAGAAAAAATAATAAATGAAATTTAACATATTTCTATTCAGAAATGAATGCTACTCAGCGGAGTGCATAATGCCAAGTTGCCATATCCATTAAGTTTTGCTAAATTATACAATGTTTTAATATTGCTGATTGGTTTCTGAGGAGAAGATTTTTAAAGATTTACTCTATATATTCCTATGTAAAAATCCTCCCTCCCCCCATTATGGCCCCACCCTACCCCTAGGGATCAGGATTTTCAAAGCTTTGAATCTACACTACCTTGTGCCAAGTTTGGTTGAAATTGGCCAAGTGATTCTGGAGAAGATGTTGAAATGTGAAAAGTTTACGGACAGACGGGCGACAGACAAAATGTGATCAGAAAAGCTCACTTGAGCTTTCAGCTCAGGTGAGTTAAAAACTGACCGATAGACGGGTCTAAAACATCATATCCTTTGCAACTTGTTGCTTGAAGTACATAAATATGCAGCTTGAATTACCTAGGCCAAAATAAAATTGTTTGTTTAGAATTGCCTCCAGCCTCATTGAAATACCCCCCTACCCCCAATAAAATTTTGTTTGCAAAAAATAAAGAACATTTTTTTTAATATATGGAGATTTTCATTTTTTTAAACTAATTTTTCATTAGTTAAACTTCAAGTTTGAAAAAAAACCCAATTCCCTCCCTCCCTCCTGGGTTTACAAACCTCAAGGCGGTAATTCCAAACAAACATTTTTTTAAGGATGGCCTTACATAGCTTTATTTAGCTACATGAAGTAGGTTTATTTAGCTACTGAACATACTTTTTTCTTAAATGGGCATTTGTACAAAAAGCCTTACATAGCTTTATTTAGCTACATGAAGTAGGTTTATTTAGCTACTGAACATACTTTTTTCTTAAATGGGCATTTGTACAAAAAGTCGCACTTAGGTGCAGCAATAACTTTCAACTCCGAACTGATCTGAAAACAATTCATGAAAAAATCACTCTTGAATATGTTGTTTTTTCAGTGCAATTGCAGTCAAAGTTCTAAAAGTTTTGGGACTATGTATAACTGTTTATTTGTGACTAAACAGTTACTTCTTACATGTAAATGAAATAACAAAGAAGAGCAGTTCTGGTTAACATGATAATTGATATTTCATAACAATGTGAATCACACTTATCCATGCCACATCACACCAGGGTTTGACACTAACCTTAGTGCGTTAGTCACATACTAATATATTTTCATTCAGACTAACAACATTTCTGTCTAGTTAGTCCGATCGGACTAATAATCAGTTCTGTTAAAAAAAAATGTGTAAATTAACAATGTGCGTTTTTCAACATTTTACTGGAAAACCATGACTATATTTTTATTATCTAGCATGTGACATATTGCAGTGATTATAGAGTTACCGAGCGAAAACAGCAGAGGTATGCAGGATGTTATGGATGACTTGACTATTTCTTTGCCAAAGAGGATGTCCTAAAAATTAGGTGACAAGCGTATGTGTTCACAACAACGGCTTTGATAGGGACACTTGAGTGTGTTAAAAACTAAAAGTGAAACATATCTTCTGTGAGTTGTTTAATTTAAATGAATTGTGTTTAAATCATTTGTCATAAACTGCTTATTATTTTTCACTGATTTTTAAAGAACTTAGATAATGAACATGGAAACTCGGATCTATTGCATAAATCTATTTATAACATTTGTAATGGCATCATACACCATGTAAACGGAGATAGTGAATACGCAGCTCATTGCTATGTACTGAATAGTACAAATACCAGTGGCGTAGCGCCCTTTACGCAAAAACGCAAATGAATACACATAATTTTGCAAAGTATGGGTCTAAAGACTTCCCAGGGGCTTCGCCCCCTGCACTCCAGGTCAATTTTGAATACACTAAAAAATTCTAGCTACGCCACTGAATACAACTAAGCCAGTGCTACACCTGTAAGAAAAACATTATGATGTATATTACGCAGCCCTTTTTTTTTTTTTACAAATTCTATTTAAAAAGGTGCATATTATATTAGGCAAAATACGGTAATGCAATATAATTTATTTTTGACGGGCATATGAAATTGGCTGCGGACTAGTTAAAGTAAACAGGCACTAGTCTGGCTGGACTAATGCATGAAAAAGTTGGTGTCAAACTCTGCGCACACAAGGTGGTCTTATGAAACAATAGAACTGCATGTTTTGTCTAACACTGAACAAAAGCAGCAATGTTTTCACTGTTTTTATTCTGTTTTTTTTTTAAAACTACACAATACAAATATAGGTTGTCACTTCATTGTGACTTTTTGTCTGTTTTACAAAAAAAATAAATTGAATAAAACTACTTCAGGTAAGTAAATAAAGCTATGTAGGTAATTCAAGCTACGTAGCTAAATCTAGTAATTGTACTTGGCCTGGCTATGATAGATAGCATGATACATAAGAAGTATATATCATTCAAATATGCGAAAAATATTTGCAATTTTAATAATATTTGGATTAAAAATTTTGATTTTAAAAATTTTGATTTAGTGAATATGTACGAAAGCCCCCAAATAGATTCGAACTCATTATCTCCGGTTTACAAGCCCGATATTATAACCATTAATCTATGATGATATTTAACCAAACATTTAAATCGCCGCCTTTAAACGTAATGTCCTGAAAAGCATACTGTTATCTTGATGCAGTGTACTACATAATACACGGCCAAGATTATCGTAATTCAAACAAATGTAAAGAAATAGTATACCACTGGAATGCACTATTGTAACCATATCATATGGCGTATACAACGTAACAAAGGGCCATTTCGGATTAACAAAGAAAAATGGCGGAGTGTTTACAAATATTACAGAAAATGACGAGAAACGCAATGTGAGACTTACACTGATCTTTCGTAGATAATAGGCCTACAATATGAATGTGCAATATTTGGTGTAAATTTATATTATTTCCTGTTCTTCCAGGTTTTGGACGGTTAAACCACCATGAGTTTATGTTCAGTCTTCTGGTAGGAAACTGCGCAGATTGTTCTCTCTGTTCTGATTATAGGTGTTGCCAATGTAGGCCTCTCAGATCAAATAAAAAAAACTAAGTTATCTAATTTTTGCGGATTCCAATAAAAAGAATTTCAATAATAGAAGAAAAAAGTAACACGAATGATTTCACTCTTTTTTTGTGTGTGTATTTACATAAGTTTAAAAAAAATAAGATAAACTAAAGACAGGAAATTCTGAAGACCTGAATGACCCAAATAATATTTGTCGAGGCGTTATAAAATCTAATAAAGTCCGAATAACTTTATGATAAATTTGAACACAGCCAACCAAGATTTAATTATCACCAAATAATATTAACATAACGATTTCTTGTTTCTTATATTTATAAAATTTTACGATTAAATATTTTTAAAAATCGTATAATAATTATGCGTCCACATAATGCATTTGCGTTATTGATAAAATGTTATGTGATTCGTAATGTTATCACGAGACAAAGACATAATAATGTAATTACATACCAGTTATAACTTTCCAAATAGCTTCCCTGACTTAACAAAAATATTCAATTGGAAGCATGTACATGTATCAATTAGTTTATTAATAAATAAGAAGTAAATTTTAAATTTCGCTCATATTTGGAACGTAATTTTTTTTTTTTTTTTAATTCTAGTGCATCTATATTATTTGCAATTACATTATTTCATGTAAGTTTTAAATATATTGTAACCTTGGAAGCGAAAAAGAAAACAGTGGACTTTTGAATTGTATTTTTTACATTAACTCTGTCCAAGCAAAGAATTCTCATTACAGTAATTTGAAGGGCCATTCCCTTTCTCTTGATATCAAATGAAAGGTCTTTTGATATTTAACACGTTTTGTTCAAGAAGTGTTCATAAATTTGTTACCGTTCTTGAGTTATCTGGGAAAGAACGTTTTAAGGGCTGATCCCTCATCTTCTTATCGGGGCCATTTAACGGAATTATAATGGTTGAATATTGTTTAGATATCATTCCAAGCATTTTCTTCTCTATTTTGCTTTTAAAAATATTTGTCCTTTTGAGACATGAGTGATCAAAGTTTTGGACTTCTGGTCCCTTAAAACCCTTAATGATGTAACGCTTGAGAAAATGTTTTATATAATGGCTAAATAACTGTAAGATGAACATTTTCGCTTGTATAACATATCACAAAATATGTCACATTAAAATGCTATGGAGTAAAGACTTTAGAGCCCTTTAAACCCCTACTTTGAGGGGCAATCCCCTTTTTCTTGATATCAAATGTAAGGTAATCAGATACTAAACACATTTTGTTCAACAAGTGTTCACAAATTCGTTACCTTTCTTGGGTTATCTGGGAAAAAAAAACGCTTTAGGGGCCGACCCCGTATCTCCTTATCGGGGCGATTTAACGAAATTATGATGGTTGAGTATTGTAAAAAACATCATTCTTAGCATCTCCTTCTCTATGTTGCTTTACATATTATTATTTGTCCATTTTTAGATACAAATGATGAAAGTGTTGGACTTCTGGCCCTTCTCCTTGTGGGTATTCCTTCAGATTTTGAATAGTTGAGATAAAACCCATCATTTTAAACTTAAAATCAAAAATCTAAGCAAAAAATGAGTGAAAAATATTTCGGCACTGGGGGCTTGAACCCGGGTCGCCTGGGCACATGTCCACGATTCTAACGACTGAGCTAGTCGGACTATCGCTTCAGGACTTTGATGCTTAATATATCAGGATTGCGTTAATCGATTTTAATACAAATTACATATTCTGAATCAGTAAACCGGTCACCATCAAACCTTAAGAAAAATATCAAAAAAGAAAAAAGTTGAAAAAATCGATTTTTTGTCTTTCCTTCCGGTGACGACCGGAAGTGACGGACTTTAATCATTCAACCTATGTGCACCCTTCAAAAGGTAGATCTATCATCTCTGAAAATTTCAAGTTTTTATCTTCAACCATTCTCTAAATATTTGCTGGACAAAATGAATTTTTGAAAAAAGTAAATTGAACGACATTGACAAACGGAAGTGATGTCATATGCAGAAAGATATGTATGCATAGCTGTAGATACTTACTTCTACCTGCGAAATTTTCGTGAAAATCCGTCGAACTGTTTTTGAGATATTGGGTTTTGAAAAAGTTTGTGTAAGAAAAAAAAGAAGAAAAATAATAGGTCAAAAGAAATCTAACGAAAACAATAGGGTCTTCCGTTTAAAACGGAAGACCTTAATAATAGGGAAAAAAACAATAGAATAATAGTAGGGTCTTCCGATGAAGACGGAAGACCCTAATAAGAAACCTAAAGAAGAAACAATAGAATAATAGTAGGGTCTTCCGCTGAAGACGGAAGACCCTAATATGAAAAGTGAAAAAGAAACAATAGAATAATAGTAGGGTCTTCCGCTGAAGACGGAAGACCCTAATATGAAAAGTGAAAAAGAAACAATAGAATAATAGTAGGGTCTTCCGCTGAATACGGAAGACCCTAATTACTAGATGAGATCTCGTTGCGAGCAACGAGTGGATCTTCCGTCCAATTTCTCATAAGATGCGATGAGATGAGATTTAAATCTGTCTGGTGTCATGTTAACTCGATTTAAATGAGTTTAAAAAATTTCGAAAATCCTATATTTCATCCAATGATTTTGAAAAAGATGTCATCAGTCGCAGAAATGCAAGAGGATTACAAAAATCATGTTTTAAAATTAGGTTGAGGTCATTTTAACACGATTTAAATAAATTTAAAATAAAAAAAAAAAATTAAATTCCATCCAATCAATTCGAGATAGATGTCATCAGACGCAGAATTGCAATTGCAACTCAGATATTATAATTTTAAAATTAGTCCGAGGTAATTTTAACACGATTTAATTGAGTTTAAATTTTTTGGAAAATTTAAATTTTATCCAATCAATTCGAAAAAAGATGTCATCAGACGCAGAATTGCAAGCGTATCTTAGATATGATGTTTTAAAATTAGTCTGAAGTCATTTTAACGCGATTTAAATGAGTTTAAAATGTTTTAAAAATTTAAAATTCACCCAATCAATTTGAGTAAGATGTCATCAGACGCACAATCTATCATTCCTTAAATTTTCAGTGTTATTTCTTTAATCATTTTTAAGGAGATGCATGGATTAAAGAAAATTCATTGAAAATTTTTGACCGATATTTTGATCCTAGCTATCTTCCGTTCTGGGAATTTCCAGACAATAATTTTTCCTAGAGAGATTACACTAGCATGTCCTCTATCATTCCTGAAAGTTTCAGCTTTCTATCCTTACTCGGTTCTGAGGAGTTGCGTGGACAAGAAGTCAAGAAAAAAAAGACAAATTGGCGGATAACTCCAAACCGGAAGTGATTTTTATAAAATCAAAAATGGGGTACAAACTTCAAATGATCATAGATCGATGCTGTAAATTTGACGAAAATCGGACGACCAATCTCCGAGAAATCTTCTGCACAAAACTTGTAAAGAAAAAAAAAATAAAAGTGAAAAAGAAACAATAAATTAATAGAAGGGTCTTCCGCTGAAGACCTAAGACCCTAATAACTAGATGAGATCTCGTTGCGAGATACGAGTGGGTCTTCCGTCCGATTTCTTATAAGATGCTATGAGATGAGATTTTGACTGAGATTTAAATATGTCTGATGTCATGTTGAGTCGACTTAAATGAGTTTAAAAATATCGAGAATCCTATAATTCATCCAATGATTTTGAAAAAGATGTCATCAGTCGCAGAAATGCAAAAGCATTACAAATATCATGTTTTAAAATTAGTCTGAGGTCATTTTAACACGATTTAAATAAATTTAAAATTTAAAAAAAAATCTAAAATGTAAATTTCATCCAATCAATTCGACAAAGATGTCATCAGACGCAGAATTGCAAGCACAACTTAGATATGCTGGTTTAAAAGTAGTCTGAGGTCATTTTAACACGATTTAAATGAGTTTTAAAATTTTAAGAAATTTAAATTTCATTCAATCAATTTGAAAAAGATGTCATCAGACGCAAAATTGCAAGCGGAACTGAAATATCATGTTTTAAAATTAGTCTGAGGTCATTTTAACACGATTTAAATGAGTGTAAAATTTTTGAAAAATTTAAATTTCATCTAATCAATTCGGGAAAGATGTCATCAGACGCAGAATTGCAAGTGCAACTTAGATATCATGATTAAGAATTAGTCTGGGGTCATATTAACACGATTTAAATAGATTTTAAAAAAAATTAACTTTCATTCAATGAATTCAAGATAGATGTTCGGTTTTTGAGTAGATAGATAAAACCCATCATTTTAAAGATAACATCGTAAATCAAAGCAATATATGAGTGAACATTTTTTACGGTACTCGAGGCTTGAACCCAGGTCGCCTGGGCCTATGCCCACGACTCTAACGACTGAGCTACTCAGACTCTCGCTTCAAGACTTTATTGCTTTATATGTCGAGAATGCGTAGATCGATTTTTAAACAGATTACATATTCTGAATCAGTAAAAGGGTCACTATCAACCCTACAGAAAAATATTTTCAAACAAAAAATTAGAAAAATTCATTGTTTCTAATTTGCTTCGGTGAAGAACGGAAGTAATGGCGGACATTCCTTTGACCGAGGTACACCAGAAAAACGGTAGATCTATCATCTCTGAAAATTTCAGCTCTCTATCTTGACTGGTTTTTGAGAAACGTCGCAGACAAAATTGACTTTAAAAATTGTTTTACGATGATAACTTTCGACCAGAAGTAAATTCTGAAAAAATGTTGCGCCGATATAAACTTCAGATAATTACACATCAACCCTGAAAATTTGAAGGAATTTTATACAGTCATCTCCGAGAGATCCCCTGCACAAAATTTGTAAGAAACAAAAAAAATGATAAGAAAAGTGAAAAGGAAACAATAAAATAATAGTAGAAGACGGAAGACGGAAGACCCTAATAATAATAATAAAAGTGAAAAAGAAACAATAGAATAATAGTAGGGTCTTCCGCTGAAGACGGAATACCCTAATAATAACAAGAAAAGTGAAAAAGAAACAATAGAATAAGAGAAGGGTCTTCCGCTGAAGACGGAAGACCCTAAAATAATGGAGAGAAAGAGAGAAAGAACAAATCTTGGCTCTGGTGAGATTAGAACACACAACTTTTGCAGGTATGATAACTGCATGTATCAAAACATGGCTGACGCAAAATAATTCCCGAATTTCTCTTTGAATATGAGGCGTTTCCGCCCGGAACAGGAGCTGATTTTTTGTATGAGATGAAAAACAACGTGTAAGATGTCTGACTATTCAGGTTTTGTAACAATGCGAGGTCATTTGAAATATTGATGCATGTTGTTTCCGGAGAGGGGTGAATAGGCCCGAGCTTGATTTTCGTCGTAAATAAATCGAAAGTAGAATTTTTAGATGTGGATCTCGGTTAACGACAAGTAGGGGAAGTCCTAAAACAATGACTGATGCATTGTACACATGTATTTCAGCGTTGAGAATTTTTTTCGTGTCGTTTACTATTATGTTTTACTGTTTTATTTCAACAGGATTGATACAATCTTTATAAATGTAGAAATAACGAACTCAGTAACATGTAAATTTATTCGGTAAAAAATCGATGACAGTAATTTTCACAGTTCTAACATTCATAAGTAGTTCACACGCTATCGTAGATACAGACTAAACGGAAAACAAGAAATATACATGCAACATATATATTACACGGCTGCTTACATCCCGTGTACTGTGTAAATTTTAATTCCCCGTACAGGCAATACGCGCCGTTTGATCTCATGAATTTCTTGTAAATTGTTCAATCCGCTGCATATTTGGCAGACAATAAGAATGGGGTCCGAGGTACATTTTCACGAATTTTCATTAGGATTGAGTGAAGGGTTTGGAAGTTAGAATTATTTTTTACAGTACATGTCAAGCACGCCAATTGCAACTCAAATGCCAAAAAATTCATAATTCTGTTAAAAATAAACGAATTCGTCTGGTGTTCTGTACAGTGTTTAAAAGGGTACTAGATTGTAATTCAAGAACTAAGATCAAAGATCAAAGAAACGCAGGTAAGATATCTTTATGATTTTTGGAATCGGAGGGGGGAGGGGGGCTTTTATATTAAACTTTCAATATTAAACTCTGAATATTACATGATAAATTATAACTAAATTTAAATGCATACATTAGAACACTGTTTAAGCGTTGTAACTTTTTAAAAAACTATTTCAGTATTAATATGTATCTATGAAACTCAATGTCCATTGCTCTAACGAATGAGCTACGTGGACTCTGCATTGCCTGTTACGTATGGTTGTTACGCTTTTACAGCATGAATCTTAACAATTTTTTTTTCAAAACTTCACGTGAATATTCCTATAAAAAGTCATTGGACTCTTCAATTTCACATAGCGAGGGTTTCATTTAATTATTGCGCTATCGTGCAAACACCTACATTTGTACCACGCGTATTGTAACACTGGACTTTAATTTTGAACTGCATTTTCTTTGAACGCTTTAATTGAGTGTATTTATTTTTACTTTGAACACCATAGTAAATTAGTGCATTCATTTTCAAGTTTGCCACCACTTCTCCCTTATTATATATATTTTTTTTACAACTGATAAGAAGAACTACACTATTTTTGTTATATTTATTAAATTCTGTATTGTATTTAATATTTTGAATATACAATCTGACAATGGTTTTATTCAATGCTAAATAAATTAGAATTACATCTGTCGTGTAAGATAAAGGTATGTGTTCTTGAACCAATATATGTAAACAAAATACTGTAGTTATTATCAAGATTGAATTGTAAACATACAAAGGATCAACGAACATGTGTGATAAAGTAGAAGCACATGAAGCCAGTGTTATTAGACTGCCGCGGATCGCAGGCATGTTCATTCGCCCGGGATATCCGGGGGATGGATTATATACTTGTGAACACAGAGCTCCGTGGCCATATTCGGTTTAAAATGTTTGCAGTTTACAAACAATATATAATTTTTTCACAACTTTGACAATATACAAAGAGCCCTCGTTTTAATGACAGTAATACTGAAATAATTACTGCTTTTAATTATGAAGCTTCAGCAGATTAATTTTATCATTTAAAGATTTAATCATTTCTGTATTTGAGTCTTGTGTACATCTTTTTACAACTATTTAGACTTACTTATCCACCATTAATCTTTTGTCTGACGATGCTTAGATTGGAAACATAAACATTTATATGTAATAGAACTTTAAACAATTCTTCGTGCACCCATATATGAAGACGCGAATCTTGTGTATTAGATAACAGCTGACCGCTAAGTAGACCAGCCGCAACCATGGCGACCGATTATCTCGGCCGCGAGCTAGGGGTCGGTTACGAAATGGTACAAACAGAGATCAGAAACCAGGTTAATGCTTGCAGACCTTAACAAAAGTGACATATAGTCCACACGTAAAACTTTAAGAAAATAATGCATACTGTATTGAAACTTTTACAAGTGAATTAAAACATCCCGAATACAATAATATATTTTCTGTGGTGAATTTATGTCGGTTGAACACAATGACTTTTCGTTAACTTGCCAAATGAAAACAGGTACATGTTAACAAGTAAACATTTTTACACGCATATTACACAATACCCCAACAAAGTAATATTATAACAACATTGATAAGATCCCAATAAACAACTTATCCCGCGACATCCATATCGAAATCTTAACCGTTTTTGAGTTATATAGCAAATACTTTCAAGGAATCTAGGCCCTTAATTGAAGGGGCCAGTCCCTTTTCAACGGTGTCAAACGAAAGCCCATAATATTCTGCACAACTTTTATTCTACATGTCTTAACAAAATATTTTTGTTTAAAAGATAAAAAGGTAAACGTGTAAATTTTTGCACCTTTTGGAACCCTATAATTTGACCCCCTACCTTTTTCAACATAAAAAAACGTAATGAAAAAACAAAAACAACTGTGCAAAACTTCAATTTCCCTGTTATTTAAATTCCTTGAATTCTCATTCCCTGCTATTATAAGCTCGGAGCCTTTGTCTTGAAACCAAAGACGCTAAAAAACATTCTAAGGGTAATAACTCGCTAACGGAACAGGGATTTTACAGTTTATGACAGGTTATAATTAGTGCTTTGTAAAGTCTATTAGTCCTGAAAATTTGGACAAAAACCGTTAAAAAATGAGCAAGATATGAAGCCTCAAACTTTGCGTCTTGCGTCAAGAAAAAATGACAAAATGGCGAATAAGTCCGAATCGGAAGTGATTTTGACAAAATCGGATAAGAGGTATAAACTTCAGATGATAATATATCTGTGCTGAAAATTTGACGAAAATCGGATAACACATCTCTGAGAAATCTTCTGCACAAAAATTGTAAAGAAAAGACGAGGGAAGAAAACTGATAAACCTGAAATAAAATAATCATAGAAGGGTCTTCCGCTGAAGACGGAAGACCCTAATAAAAGTGAAAAAGAAACAATAGAATAATAGAAGGATCTTCCGCTGAGACGGAAGACCCTAAAAATAACAATGAAGAATTTCCAACAGAATCAGTACAAGGTCTTCCGTTGGAAACGGAAAACCTTAATAAGCATAAAATACATTTGATATTTCGATCACACTCAATAAACGCTTTTTAAAACTAGAGTTAAAACAGCGGTACGTCCGTCGTCTGACCATATTGTGCATTTAAAGAAACACGGCGGCCATTTTGCGAACTCAATTATGGCACGCGACTGTATTTTAGAGTAAAGTACCGACAAAAAAATGAAACACAGCGATGCGTGGCCGTGGGATTGTTCAACATGTCAGTATTGTTAGTGCCACATTCAATCAATGTTTCGCATTACTCTATCGACAACGTTCATTTTTGCATCCCTTAATGAACATGACGAATCGCATAGATCCGCCAAGGATTAGGCCCTACAAACGTCCTCTTAGCGTTTTCAAGTAAGTTGACAAAAATTATAAAAAAGAAAAAATTTATAAAAATTCCGACAGAGGAAAAATAATACCGCAAATTGAATAATTGAAAATTCATAACATAAAAAATGTCACGTGACGCTGAGCCGTGAGGACGTGTGTGTTCCACGCTCCGTGTTTTTGGCAATATTTGAAGGATTTAAAGGCTTTTCGGCTGAATCTCCTTCGCTAATTTTGTATATATTGTGTTTGTATTTCTTTGAATCATCATTTTCAATCAATTTTGGATTTATTTCGACTGGTTTTTAAAAAAACCTGTGTAAAACATTGTGATTTGTATTCAACGCATCGATCACCGAATGTGTTCCGAGTGAAACTCTCTTACCTAGGAAACGAACGGTAACATTGATTGTCCTTTAAAAATGGAGCTTCTGAAACCTATCTATTTTAAGGACAAAGAAATCCACGGGATTACAACAAATGAAGCTAATCGTGTTTCTGATTATGAACTCTCTGTGGCAACAAGCAAAGTTGTGAACGATATTCAATGCATTCAAAAAGACAGAGGTCTATGGCGGGTCTATGTCAAATCGTCCAACAGCAGATCAAAACTTCTACAGGAAGGCTTTGATATCAGAAACAGGCACATTAGTGTATATGACACCAACCCCTTCTCCGCAGGTACCAATGAACCGTCTGAGCAGGTGCTCAAAATTACGGTCAAAGGAGTCCCTCTGTCCGTAGATGATGATGAAATCATGAAAATGCTTAAGCAGTTTGATCTAAATTTCACCAGTGGCTTAAAGTATGAAAATATTAGGCACCCCGAAACAAGAAAAATGACTGGAATTTTGAATGGTAATCGCTTTATCTATGTTAGCGCTCTTCCGGATGGCAAATTTCTGCCCCGTAAATGCAAATGCGCAGGGTTGCAGTATTTCCTATACCACTACGGTCAACCTTCAAATAAACGCACCCCACTTTGTATTAACTGCTGGGAGGCTACCCACTATAAAAGAGACTGCCCTAACTCGTCCAGATGTAAGGTTTGTAAGAAGGGCGGACACTCCCCGGGTGACGATACATGTGACCATTTCACAGCACCTTTAGCCAAAGTTGTACCTTTTGCGGGGGCTTCTGATACCCTATCCAATTTTTTTCCATGCGAAATAAAAGCATTTGGTGTTACTCACAAATCGTCAGAACACGCGTTTCAATATGTGAAAGCTGTACGAAGTGGTGATATTCCCAAAGCAAACGCAATTCAGTCTGCGACTTCTGCATTAGATGCAAAAAAAATTGGGAAGACCATCTCGAATTCTACTTGTTTTGAAACTGAAAAACTAGCTTTGATGACGGAAATAATAGAAGGGAAATTCGACCAGGTATCGGCTTTCCGTGAGGCTTTGCGCAAAGCAAAAAAATCAACAATCATCGTTGAAGCAACCTACGATGATTTCTGGGCGTCCGGCCTGGACAAAGAAGGAACGATCCATACCCATCCCACTGCCTGGCCCGGTCAGAACAAGTTGGGGGAAATCCTGGCTAACGTCGCTTCATTTCATTCTAACGACAACCGAACCACCCAGCGCTCGAATTCCGTACCGCGAATGTGCAAAGACAGCTCCCTGCGGGCCATCTCCAGGATGCCCAGCGAGCTCAGAACCCCGAGAAAGCGCGATAGCTCCGGTACCCGGAAAAATTCGCCAAAGTCACAGTCGAAACAAACTAGCAGTGATGGCTAAAATTTCATGTGAATTTTTAGAAATAGTGTCAATCCGACTAACTGATCATTTGAGAAAAATGGCCTTACAAGAGAATACCTGTGTGGACTGTTACATAGGTATACATATTTATTACTTTTTGTTATCTTAAACAACAAATATGGCTATGCTTAAATTCATTTCAATTAATATGAGAGGTTTGAACTCTAAAGAAAAAAGAGATAAATTTTACAGTTGGATAATTGATACAAATATCGATGTTATTTTGATTCAAGAAACGCATTTTGTAGAAAAAAACGTTTTTCAGTACGATTATGCTTGGAATGGAAAATCTATACATTGCTTTTCTGACTCACCTTTTAGTAGAGGCGTATCTATTTTGTTTAAAAAGGGGTTAGATATTGATATAAAAAATATACATAAGACCAGTGATGGCAGAAAAATACTGGTCAATTTTAATATTGGTTATATTTCCTATAGTTTAGTTAATATTTATGCACCGAAGAAAGAAACCTGCAGAATTGATTTTTTAAAAGGAATGAAAAGATTTATCATTAAGAATTATATAAACACAGAGAATATTATCCTATGTGGAGATTTTAACTGTCATCTTGATGGGGAAAATACTGACAAAAGTTCAAAAATATTGAGCGACATTATTGTTAGTTTGCATTTAAATGACTTATGGAAAGATAAATATGTAAATAGTAATGGTTATACCTAGTGTAATGCAAACAATATTCCAAAAAGCCGTATAGATTATATCTTTATAACCACATCTTTGTTGATAAAAATAAAACAAATAAGTATTTGTAGAATTCCCGGTACTCATAATAACGGGACCAGAATGTCTGACCATAGAGCAATAAAATTTCATTTATCTGTATATGATAATGAACGGGGAAAGGGGTACTGGAAACTAAATACGTCACTTTTAGAATGTAATGAATATAAACGTCAAGTCAACAAAATAATCACAGATATAAGTAAAGACGAAGGTTCTTCTATTGATAAATGGGAGTCTCTAAAAATATCAATTAAAGATTTTTCTATAGCTTTTTCCGTCAAACGCCAAAAAACATATAAACAATTAATATTCCAAATTGAACAAGAAATTTCCGAAATTGAAAATTCTAACTATATAGCAATGGATATGAACAGAAAACGTGAATTAGAAAATAAGCTAAACAATCTATATGATAAAAAAGCACAAGGAGCACAAATTCGCTCGAGAGCAAAATGGGTTATTGATGGTGAAAAAAATACTAAATATTTTCTCAGTTTAGAAAAGAAGCACCAAACACAAAATGTTATCCACGAAGTTTTAAGCGAAAATAATCTTCTCACAGAAGAAGGCGATATTCTTGGTGCAATGTGTGACTACTATGAAAACCTATATAGTTCAAAACGAATATCAAATGAAGACATCGACTTATATTTAAAAAATTGTAAAGTAAATACACTATCTGAAACTGATAAAAATATGTGTGATGCATTTCCGTCAATGAATGAGTGTAAAGAAACCGTTATTAATTTAAAATCAAATAAATCCCCGGGCCTCGATGGTATACCCAATGAATTTTATCAATGTTTTTGGCATCAATTATCCCCCTTATTTTATAACATGATAAAGGAAATCATTTTGAACGGAAAAATGACATTTTCTCAAAGACTGGCAGTTATCTCCCTTATACATAAAAAAGGAAGAAAAAATGATTTAAAAAATTACCGACCAATTAGTCTTACTAATACAGATTACAAAATCATAGCATTCATTTTTGCACGTAGATTGCAAACCTTTATTTCAAAGCAAATTGGTAATGAGCAAACAGCTTATATAAAAGGCCGATATATAGGTATCAATGCCCGTTTTATTTTAGATATTTTTGAATATTGTGAAAATTATAACAAAGAGGGGATCCTGTTATTTTTAGACTTTGAAAAAGCTTTTGATTCAGTAGAATGGAATTTTTTATGCAAAACACTAGAAAAATTCAACTTTGGGGAACACTTTTTAAATTGGATAAAAATTCTTTATCAAAGTCCAATATTTAGATTAAAGAATAACGGATGGATTTCAAAAACATGCGAAATGAAAAGGGGAATAAGACAGGAATGTCCAATATCAGCCATTCTATATCTTTTTGTTGCCGAAATTTTATCTGAAAAAATAAAGAATAATGAAAATATACAAGGTTTCAAAGCTAACTTTATGGAAAAAGAAGTAAAAAATATACAACATGCCGACGACATGACATTAACTCTACAGAATATTGAATCACTTAAACATGCTTTGGAAACGTAAACAAGTTCTGTATTCATGCAGGATCTAAGGTTAACATAAGTAAAACTGAATGTATTGTCATGATAAAATTGAATGTTATAATAAAAATTGGATGAAAATTTATCATGATATCGACACTTTATTCGAATCTTGGAAAAAAAGAAAATTAACATTATTTGGGAAATGCACCGTAATAAACTCTTTAGCACTATCAAAGCTCATATATGTTGCAAGTATTTTGGAATTTCCCGATGAAGACTATATTAAAAGCATTAATAAATTAATCTATAATTTCATTTGGAATAAAACTGATAGGATTAAAAGAAATACGTTAATTGGCCATGTAAAAGAAGGCGGACTAGGCATTACTGACGTCGATTCTAAGATTAAAGCGTTAAAAGCCTCATGGGTCCCTAGATTAAAAGAAACAAAACATTGTATTAAGAATTACGTAAGTAGTTATTGCACTCCAATCAACATAGACATGGACTATTTAATTAATACAACTGAAAATAAAATTGAAAATTATGAAATAATAAAAACTATGCCACTATTCTATAAACAAGCTTTCACCTGCTTCAACACATGCAAAGACTTACAAAACAAATTAAGCCCGGAAACATTTTTGAAGCAACCGATATGGTCAAACTTGATGTTTTTATAAAAAGGGAAAACAATTTTCTTCAAAACTTGGCTTAAAAGTAATATTTTGTTTGTTAAAGACTTATACTCTTTATTATTTTTTTCCCCAAATTTTGTGCACGCCATTTCTCGAAAACTATTCGACCGATCTCGGTCATTTTTTCACAGATGATTGGACGTTATCTAAACTTCATACAGTTTTTTCATTTTTTGGGTCGTCACTTCCGGTACCGAATTATCGGCCATTTTGTATTTTTTGACGACTCATTCTGTGCAGCTATAAACTCAGAAACTATTAGAGATATGACTATGAAATTTTCAGGATAGGTAGACTATAGTTTGAAGTTGTGCAGCATGTAGTTGTATTACGCCAGTGGCACCATTTCGTGGAGCTCGCCTAGGCACGAAAATTGGATACGAATTTTTAATTAAAATTTTCAGACGTTTTGGTCTGCATCTTTTTATCAGTTGATATTTTGTTAAGACGTATATAACAAAAGTGGTAGAAAATCAAAAGTTCTTTCCAACAAAATCAAGAAAAAGGGGCTGGCCCCTTTAATTAGGGGCCAATACACTCGTAAACTGTATTACAAATAACTGAAAAACGATCAAGATTTTGTAATGCATTATAGAAACAAAGTTGTTGATCATAACAACATCTATCAGAAAAAATCATTGCCACGCCCATTTATTACGTAATTAGGGATTTTTAGGGGCCAAAGTCCCTAAACTTTGATGCAATATATCTAGAGAAGGAGACATATTTTGTTAAGCGTTGTAGAGAAGAAAATGTCTGCATTGATGATTCTAATCGATTCCACTAGTCAAAACACCAATGTCTGTCCCCATTAAGGATCTACAGGGCTGACCCCTAAAAGATTCAATCATTCATATCTCAAAAATGAACAATAATTTTAGATAGGCGTAAGAACAAAAATTGTTGGTATTCTTAAGACCTTTTCAAAGAAATCAAGAAAAAGGGACTGGCCCCTTTAATTAGGGGCCAATACACTCGTAAACTCTATTACAAATAACATTAAAACGATCAAGATTTTGTAATGCATTATAGAAGCAAAGTTGTTGATCATAACAACATCTATCAGAAAAAATCATTGCCACGCCCATTTTTTACGTAATGAGGGATTTTTAGGGGCTAAAGTCCTTAAACATTGGTTCAATATATCTAGAAAAAGAGATATTTTTTGTTAAGCATTGTAGAAGAGAAAATGTTTGTATTGATGATTCTAATCGATTCCACTAATCAAAACACCAATGTCTGTCCCCATTAAAGATCTACAGGGCTGGCCCCTTAAATATTCAATCATTTGTATCTCAAAAATTAACAACAATTTAAGATAGGTGTAAGAACAAAAAATGTTAGTATTCTTAAGACCTTTTAAGGGAAATCAAGAAAAAGGGGCTGGCCCCTTTAATTAGGGGCCAAGACACTCGTAAACTCTATTACAAATAACATAAAAACGATAAACATTTTGTAATGCATTAAAAAAGCAAAGATGTTGATCGTTACAATATATATCAAAAGAATCATTTTCAGGCCCATTTATTACGTAATTAGGGATTTTTAGGGGCCAAAGTACTTAAACTTTGACGCAATATATCTATAGAAGGAGACATATTTTGTTAAGCATTGTAGAAGAGAAAATGTTTGCATTAATGATTATAATCGATTCATCTAATCAAAACACCAGTGTCTGTCCCCATTAAGGATCTACAGGACTGGCCCCTAAAATATTCAATCATATGTATCTCAAAAATAAACAACAATTTTAGATGGATGTAAGAACATCAAATGTTAGTATTCTTATGACCTTTTCAAGAAATTCCAGCAATAGGGGCTGGCCCCTTGAATTAGGGCCCAAGACACTTGTAAAACCTATTACAAATAACTTAAAAACGATCAAGATTTTGTAATGAATTATAGAAGCAAATTTGTTGATCCTAACAATATCTATCAGAAAAAATCATTGCCGCGCCCATTTTTTACGTAATTAAGGACTTTTCAATCATTGCTACGCCTATTTTCTACGTAATAAAGGACTTTTAGGGGCCAAAGTACTTAAACTTTGACGCGATATATCTAGAGAAGGAGAGAAAAAAAGTAATATATTCATAATACCTTTCGAATGAACTGAAGAAAAAGGTGCTGCTCCTTAATTTAGGGTCCAAGGCACTCGTAAAGTCTCTTACACATAACTTAAAAACGATCAAGATTTTGTAATGCATTATAGAAGCAAGTTGTTAATCGTAACATTATGAGTCTGTAAAACTTATTGCCACACCCATTGAGGACGTAATTAGGGACTTTAGGGGACTAAAATCTTAAATCTTTGATGTGCTGTATGTGAAAAAGCAAAACACTTTGTTAAGCATTGTAAAGGATATTGACAATCGTATACATTATCTGAAAGTGAGGAGTTGAGGGGGGAATTCTGAAATTTCATTGATATTTTAATCATATGGTTTAAGAAAATGAACGGAAGACCTGCTCGTTACTCGTAACGAGATCGTATCTAGTTGTTATTATTATTATTATTATTATGATTATTATTATTATTATTATTATTAATATTATTATTATTATGATAATTATCATCATCATTATATATTTATTACTACACATACATGTGAACATTGTTTTGTAACATGTTCTTTTGTAAATAAATATCTGGAGAAAAAAAAAAAAAAAAAAAAAAAAATTCATAACAAATTCAGTAAGAGTAAGGAAAATAATAAAGTGTCATTTTTTTTTTCATAATTTTGTCGAGAACTCGTGTATGCCGTTAACTCTCGAGAAATCCATATTAAAAAGATTCAAAACATTGGCACAGGTTAACAACGATTTATCATGTTTGTAGCATATATTAAACAATTTAAAATAACATAAAAGTCATGAGTGATAAACGTTTTAAAATTGCCGGTCCTAGATCAAATTTATCGATCTCTTTTTCTCCTTAATTTGTACATTTTGCAACCATGTACAGCATGACATAATCGTGATCTTTTTTTTTTTAAATGTCTTTTAAATATTTTTATTATCAAATCTTCTACAAAAAAATTATAATTTGAAAAAAAATCCAGTGAAGCGAGAAAAGAAAATTAAAATTAAAAATTATAAAATTACGGAAAGAAAAAAAAAATAAAAAGAATATATCAACAATTCATACTAAATAATATTACGGAAAATTGTAAAATTATGATAGTGTGTAACATTATTGATTTTCGTAATTATGCCGAGAACTCATGTAAGCAGTTTAACCAAAAAATTAGAAAAAACGTTTCAAGTTTCAAGATAAAATAATTTGTATATATATAAAAAAATCTCTATCAAGATTCAGAAAGAAGAAATAGTCCCGTTATTAGAATTTATAAATAATTCAACATCTGTACAATACAACCTAAATAATATTACGGAAAATAATAAAGTTACAATATTTTGTAATATTATTGATTTTCATAATATTGCCAAGAGTTTAACAAAAGATTGTATGACTTGCGACCAAATTGATAAATGCCGGATGATCGTGAACTTATCAATAAAGATATCGAAATAGATGAGTATGAATTGTTTTATGTATAGGCCTAAACTATACAATATTAGGGGCATCCTCAAAATGGTGCGGATGAAGAATTTCAGAATTTTATGATCAGAGTCACGTTTTTCTTCAAATAAAATTGACATTATGAATTATGCAAATGTGTTACTAGGATATATATCGTAATTGTATCAATAATGTATTTGACTTAAAAAAAAAAAGTTCGTTTGTAATGGAAAAATCTACGTGGAGTATTAATGGGTATCACTATTTTCAAGTGCGTCATCATGAAAGTAGAAACGGAGCCTAATAACCCGAAAGACCCCTTTGCAATGAAAATTGTCATGCCTACCCTTGATGACATTTTGGCAGAATTATCTCGAGATATGCTTCTTTTCCGAGACCAAAACAAACTGCCTGGTAAATAGCAGGTAAGTAATGGAGTCAAAATCTTAGCTTACCTAAATATTCTTACTAGACGAGGCGAATATAAAACTAACTGTTTATAAATGTTCGTACATAAACGAGTTATTAGAAAAAAAAAACATTAGAAAAATAGAACTTGGCTTAATCTTATTATTTCTTTACCGACTTTTGTGGTTACTCAGAATTTTATTTTTTACAGGAAGTTTCTACAGAAAATATTAAAGAAAGTTTATTCATATCATGTGTGATTTACTTCTTGATTTAGCATTGTGAATAATGCCTATCCCATCGTAACAATTTTTCAGCCTTCTGACAGGAGAAAGATAAGCTGGAGATGAATCTGGTACCAACCATCAGCACGTTGGGATTGTTGGCCACAGTACGAGTGAAATGCTTCGGGTGCAGACCGCCCAGGAGGAGGTGTTGACTTGCGTGCATATACAAATTGAATGTGCCTCATCAAATCTTTGAGACTGTTATAACAATATACCATACCATCAGATGAACTGGACAAAAGACTTTACGTGTGACAGATTGTACAAAAGACGCAATACTGATGGTGTACAATTTGAATAAAAGGACACTTCTTTTTTCGTTCCATTAAGACCAGAAATAAAAAAAAAATAGCTAATTAAGATAAGATGTACAACCTATACGAATTGATTCTTTTTTTTAATTTCACAAAATATAATAAGCCTTTATGTATAAACAAGAATATTTGAGGCAAAGTAAAGTAGTGAGACATTCTAGTAAAGATTTGAATGCCTCATGGTGTCCTGATAATTTTAAGCGCAATGTTTCTAACTTACGAGCTACAAGTTATGAAATATGATAACTTATAATACGCTGTAATCCATAACATTAAAAAACACGGGGAGGGTAGATGCAAACGCGCAGTGGATAGCATGCATAGGAAAACTTAAAAAAAATACATATAAAAACGGAAATATGCGTAAATATGTATAAATTGTCTATATACATATGAATTTACAAGTACATATACGGCACTTATCTCCAACATGATGTGCGCGCGAATAAATGTTGTTTATAATAAAGATAGGTGTGAGTCTCTATACTAACTACAACATTGTCATGACATATCGTATTTTATTTTAAACATTCAAAAGTTTGTGAGATTTTAATGTATTCTTGCAAAAAATATTTTTTTGACACAATTTTTTGGAGTGGAAAGTGACTATTTGGTGCTTCGCTTTGAAGTTATGTAAAACAACCTGCCGAGTTGAAGTACATCAAATTACCGGGTTTCTCTACAGATCTGGCCAGCGCATTATCAACTCGTGCGGACCAGAACCCCTGCTGCTTTGCTCTCTTTCTTGAAGAGCACTGCATCCCACTCCCTAATTTTGTCGATTATAACTCTATCTTCCTTTTAACCCACTCGGATATTTCATCGTAAATGGATTATCCCTCCAAGATTGAAACACATTTTCTGTACACAAAGTGGTTTACTAGTTTAAGTAATTGAAAATTCAAAAATACTAATCACCGAACAAAGAAGTGAAATGTTGAATTACTTATCTATCATTAACTTCTCAAAAGCTATCAATTGACTATGCTGTCGTTCTTAATGTACAAAGAAAGGAGTCGAGCTTTTCATGCAGATATATAACCTATAGTGGTCGACTGACTTTTATCATACTGCCAGAGAATTGTGCAAATGATGACCACCACCCCCTCCACTATTTGCAAAATTGAATGTTTTGATTAATAGTGTCGGAGGTTTTCTATTCATACATCACCAATCTAACGGTATACTTTGACCTAGTTAACGCTACGCATTGGGTGTCAGAATACGATACGGAGGTGCGGAAGTCTTCATATTCGACAGAACTCTAACTTCCATGAACAGTTCAATTAACGTTTTCGTTGCGTGTATTTATTTGGATGTTGTGGCCACCTCCACCCCCTCCCACGTGTGAATGAACTATTCTTCTTTCGTGCTGGAATTTTTAAAGCAACTAAAATGGTTTTTGCAGTGATTAACTTATCAATGGATGCGAGTGTTAAATTAAGTCACTCATTTCAATTTCTAATAAATTTTCAATTCCCAATCTCAAAGAATCCATTATGCGCAATGATTTATCTTATAACATGCACGTTGCGTCGTTTTCGAAAGATGGGTGGGGGGGGGGGGGGCTAGACTCAACCAAAAAATTCTGACAAGCAAAATAAAAAACCAACTTCTCAATATCATGAAAATCCTAATCCGCAGGGTAGGGTGGAATTGGTTGGGGTTAGGGTCGGTATTGTACCTCTAATTTCAAATTCACGGTTATTTCCTTCCTTTCACTTCAATTTTTTACATGCTCCCCCAAAATGTGGGGGTGGGGCAACTCCCTGATAATTCAATTTTAAAAATGTAAATTTAAGAAAATGTTTGCTGCCTCCCCCCCCCCCCCCCCTGATGCTACGAGCCTGTACCCATGGTATCAGCAAACTTTGTTGCTAACTTTTTGCTCATTCTTGAGACCACATGAAATAATTGAGAACGAAGGGTCACAGCGTGGGGGATTTGAACACGTGCAATTATTCAACAGGACACTGGAAACAATAGACACCTTTTTGGTTCAAACAGACATGACTTTTATCACGGGTACATTAGCATATATTGGATGGTTGGTGGGATGAGCTAACACACTAGGTGATCTAGGATTTCTCTATTAGAATGTTAAACATATCACGCTTTAAAAGAAACATTTTCACCGCTGAACTTACTGTACATGCTTGTAAATAGGGCAAACACGACGTCACGGCTCATTCATAATGTTGGTGATTACAATGTTTCCGCTTTGTTCATTCGTTGTTAGTTTATGTAATAAGTACTATTATTTAAAAGCGAAAATAATCCCATCACAATAAAAAGTAGATAAACATGTACACTATCGTATTTTTTCCCCGAACCATAAAAAAATCCAGGATGTTCGCTACAACTTATCTTTTATTTGGCGTCTATTCCGATCTGACTTTAAAAGATTTTACTTGCGTTCTTTTTTAAAGTTATCATTATTATTATCCCGTGTGTGTTTCTTTTGCACACAAACAAATCATTAACATTTCCGAAATTTACAGACATCCGCGCATCACTCAGAGATGTACAAGTTATCTCCCGTAACACCTCGTGATGTGGAATGGGGGTCCAATCTTTAGTGTACATTTCGGGGAGAAAGTAAGGAATTCGGGGTAAAAGAAGTAGTACATCACTCTAAAGGAGACTTTGAAGTTTTGTAGAAAATTATTCATATCTCAGGGAAAATTCTTACAATCGAGTAATTGAACAAAATGTTCACTTACCCTTCGCTGACGGTACTTTCTTATTGCGTTTCCATGATTTCTTATTGGCGCCACTAGCCGAACTGACCCTGGGTTATCAGTACCGGTGGATCCTAATACTAGGCTGATGTCATAATCAGATACAAAGCATCCACAGTCTTACAAACTCGAATTTTGTTTAGTATTATGATATTCTTTAATATAGTTTCCGACCGCTTGCTATCTTACAAGTTCTCTTAATATAACTTCATTACGAAAATTCGTCATATAAGATCTATATTACAAAGATTTGTAATATTACACATTTTAGTAATATTTTTTATTTAAGTAATATAATGATATTTCGTATTGGAGTGGACTGTATAAGGTTGATTAAAGTGGGGAAAGTTGTATTAGTTGAAACTCATGGAGGACAGACTACTATATCTCTGTCATAAACATACACATGCAGTTTTTTTCAACAATTTAACAATACAAGTTGTCATTAGGTGCAAAAACTTTAGCATATTTGGTCTAGCTAATAATGTTTTATCTATAAACTTGTTCCAGACTTGTGATATTGTGTTACACATTCTAAAATATAATGAAATTCATCAGCTATACATGTACATTTTGTTTTACAGAGGATAAAATCATTCATTTAATGAAACACTACTTCCAAGTTCAACTAGTACTAGATGGTGATTTGAAGTACACATTTTTTCTAAATTTCAGGGGTAAAATATGTAAAATGTTTAAATGTTTTTCATGAAGAATTTGTTATATAAGCCTGACAATTTTGAATGAATTGATCTTGTTAATGTAATATCTGTTTAACCGCTGTTGTAACCCAATTTTGCTAACAATATTTAAACAATGACTGTGTCAAATATATTTGATAAACCACACGAATTAAAAATGTGACATATACAACATGTACAATCAATCCAGTGGTTAGTGTTGGTCGTGTTTTCGTTTTCATTCTGAATTAGCAAGTACCATTGAAATATATGTGTAATGCTAGAAACTAATTTACACCAGTATGATATGCCATTCGAAAGAACTGAATTACAGATTTTGAAATAAAATGACCCGTTTCAATATCTGAAAAACCATATAATTTGGAGTAAAATACTTTTTGAACATAAAATATGTGTTATAAAAATTTTAAGTGAACAGGTTCAATACTATCAAGTTTTTCAAACCCCCCTACAATTCAGACGCATGCACAAACACTTAAAAGTTAAAGGTGGCACATTGAAGTATGAACAATGTAGTTTAAGCCAAAAAAATAACAGTACATGCAGTATATTATAACTAATTTAGCCTGCATGTACATGATGTGCATGTACCGTACTAGCTTGCATTCTCATAATATAATCTCGATGATAATTATAGTTTAACAAGTTAATAGATTTTGAAGTTGGAGTTTTTGTTCAAGGAATGTATTTGAACGACTGCATGTAATGAATTGTAAGATTATGAATGAATTCAGCAATTTTTTAAATAATTTTAATTCATTCTTGCTAAACTTACTTGCAGAGATGTGTGTTCGGTGGTGCCCTTTTTCCACAATCTTGCCTCGTCCATTGTCTGGGGCAGGGTGTCATACTCAATGGTCTGTGATGAGCGAGACTCCTTGGATATATTGCAAGAACAGTAAAATCCAAGTTGCATTCTTGCGCAGCATAAGCAGTTGAAATCACACTGTCTGTAATGTCGTTGCTCAGAATTTTGGAAGGAAGTATCCCAAGACAAATTATGATACACAGGATTTGTGGACATCTTGCACAGTTGCTATTCCAGATTGACTGACACATACAGTAAGGTATGAACATTTTGTGCCTTGATCTAAGAAGGTCATTATCACCTTATAATTATGTACTACTAATTATCTACTCATAATTAGATATGAATCATCAGGAAGCCAAATAATTCATATAATTAAAAACCTTTGTTGACCAGTTACATGTACCCATGTGGCTATATATATATATATATATATATATTTATAGCCATACCAGCATTTTTTAACATTTATTTACTTATATATGTTAATTTAAACAAATACACACTTTTCAAATAAATATAAAATTCTTAAGAATCATTATAATCAGATGATCAGGTAATACCTGATAAACATTTCAATTAAGTTTGAAATAAAAGTTTAATTTTTTTTTATATGTATTTATAATGGGTTCCCAATATGCTTAATTTGATATTTCTTCAGCAATGAGATTGGCAAATTAGATTAACCTATTGTTCTTCAATCCATTTTGTCATCCTTTGATGGCTACTGTAAATCGCACAGCTGCAAGCCTGTGATTCACACTCTTTCATCTTTGTATGACCATCGCGAATTCAGCATTATCAATTCTTCACACTCATGTGCATTACTACTTCAGAAGTCAAATCTATATATACACATCTTTAGGGTGATGATTGCAAATATCTTGACATAGTTCAGAGTCAGTAACATGTAAACAGTTTAATTGACTGGACATGCATGTTTGTTATGCATTATTCCTATCTTTTGTTTGGAATATGCATTTTGATCCATTGCACACAACTTATTGCAATGGGAAGCAGATTTCATCCTGGTAATTTTCTTATCTATATATTTTTTATTTAAATTTTTTTTAAAAAAATAAGATTGTTTTATCATATTTGCATACAGTCATTCAATTATTTAGCTTAACTAACTTGAGATTGTAACACCTAAAATATGAAATAGTATTTATTTATTTATTATCATTTTCAGGTACCCTCAAGTATTGTACTTGTGTAAAGTGTCAAGGAGCATGGATTTCACGGTATTCTTTCTACAAGCATAAAGAGAAGTTGGCGGAAAGTCTATTGTCATCACCAACACCAAGTTTTGAGTACCCAGAAAGTTCCTTCAATGCTCCAGAATTCACTCAGCCACTCTTTGAAGGATCCAGCACTTCAGTAATAGAGTCAGCCACCAAACATCTTTATGTGTTTTCTGTGAACCATGGGATGTCCAAAACAGCTTTATCAGACAGTCTCATGTGTGAGAAGTCATCTTTACCCCAGCCCAATCACTTACCCTCATCCTAAAAGGAAGCCAGGACACTTGTTGCGCCTTTGCCTAAGGCATTTCAAAAATACGACGTGTGTATTAATGACTGTGTCATTTTCAGAGACAGCGGAGAACATGAATATGCTAACTTAAATGAGTGCCCCCAATGCCTGGAACCAAGAAAGGAAAATGGGAAATCAAGGAAAATGTTCACATATATGCCCATTGGTCCTCGATTATCAAGGTGATTTGGAACTGAAAACTTGTGTAAATTGATTTATGAAAAAAACATTAACTGTTTCCAGAAGTGAAAAAAATGAAGGTATCAGAGACTTTACTGATAGTGAACAATTCCAGTCATGGTTTAAAGCAGGACAAGTTTTTGAAAACTTGGGTAAAAACAGTTGTGTGCCTTTATCATTGTTTACTAATGGCGTGAATCCAAACAGAAATTCATCTGCTTGCCAAAAATCCATGTGGACAATAATTTTAACTTGGATTACTCTTCCACCTTCTGTAAGAGAGTTATTAGGACCCATGATGTTAATGGGCATCATTCCTAGTGGGAAGAATGGTTCTGAACCCAAGTCTCTGGAGCCGTACCTATCCGTCGTTGTGGATAAGCTTCTGTCTCTCACAGAATTTACAGTCCTGAATTCATACACCTCTTCTCCAATGACTGTTAAGGTTGCGCTGTTACAGTACCTGTGTGACATTCCTGGATACTCCAAGCTTCTTCACCTCTCAGGACATGGAGGATTGAGATCCTGTCCCTATTGTCAAGCACATGGTCATTATTGCAAACATTTGAGGAATGGAGGAGTTTATTAGCCATCTCATGGAAATGCTTTCTGGGAAACATAATGGTGACAAAGTGCTCTCATGTGAGAAAGGTTTCAACAGATTTCCGGAAATCCACCCAGAAATTGGTGACGATGAAAAAGAGCAGCCAAAGAAGAAAAGAAAGTTAGATCCAAATTCCAAACCTGATGTCATCCCCCATGGTCTCTATCAAAGGAACAGATAAAGATAGCAGATGAGAGGGCACAACATGTACTGTACATCAATGCAGAGGATATTTCACCTGGCCCCACTTCAGCAAATTGTGGACTTTGAGAACAATGAATTCAAAAATACAAGTTTGTAAATATAAACATATTCAACATACAACATACTCAATTACGGTACATTTATGAATTTGAAAAAGACAGTGCATGTAATGTTCAACTCTTACATGGTGATTTGCTGTTTTTGTAATAGTGTTGTATAAACCCAGCAATTGCATTAACATTTTTTTAGCAGAATTTTAAGTTCATTAAAATGATTTAAAAAATTGTCAAATATAAATATTTAAGTAATTTTATTATTGTGAGTTCAGTATTGATTTTTGTTTTATATCTGTCATTTAGTTTGTGATATCAGGAGCCTTAGAGTGGTGTATACAGGGCTTGCTTCCCCCGACCTAGGAAGAGTCATTGCAGTGCGTGTGTGATGTTTTGAAGAGAATGGTCTCCCCTGATATACACATGTCAACACTTGATGAGCTCCAGAAAGACACACATGAGGCATTTGCTCTTCTAGAAAGAGATTTTCCTCTAACGATGCAGGTACTTAAAGATGTATACACATTTATTTTACGTAAACAAAACTCATGTCATGTTTCTGTTTACCTTTAGAATGTTGAGAAAAATTCCAAGTTTTGACTTAAAATGAATGAATGAATGTGACAAACACTAGGAATTGTTTACTTATGTTAAAAGTGAAAAAGAAGGTAGACAAATAAGCTTTAAAAAGAAGTTTTACTGGTATCTTGAACTATTGTAAACAAAAATATAGCGCAAGTCTTGTTTGCACAATAAAGAATTGTGAGCTTTTTGTCTTGCTTATAACTCTACAACTGACACTCAAATTTTAGTTATTCATTAGACATGCATTACTAAAGCATAAAATATAAAATAAAATTTGACCAAAAGGAAAGTATACCTTTTTTAAAACAAAGTGAAATTTCCTTTAAGAATCTTACAACAAAACTAATTCATCACGTTGTTGAAGACCTTGCACGATTTGGACCAATGTATGGCAGATGACTGTTTCCATATGAACGAGTCAATGGTTGGATAACCCGTCAATGTCTGAGAAAGGGAATGGAGGAGTCCACAGTTATGGAAACATATGCTGTAAGTCCTAATATATTTATATATATATATATCTATATATATATATATATATATATATATATATATATATATATATATATATATATATATATAGATATATATATATATATATATATATATATATAGAGAGAGAGAGAGAGAGAGAGAGAGAGAGAGAGAGAAATATATATATCCCGATATATTATCATATATTTTTTTTCAATTTGAATAATGTTTCTCCATTGTTAAATGTATTGATAAATAATTTTAGTGATCCTTGTTTCCAGATATATGACTGGTGTGTCTATATGATACTCAGTGGGAAATTCAACCCAGTGGATGCACTTGGTGAAAAATCCTTGATGAAAACCAGTGAAAGACTTATGGAGAAGTTAAACGAGGATTCATCTGCTGTCACAGGCCGAAAGCAACACACAAAGAAAAATGTCCTTCTGACCGACAACATGAAAATCCACATGAAGTCATTCTACATGGAGCTTGGTATTGGTGTGATCCAATTTCTCGATACAGTTACGGAAATTCACAGTTCAGTCGATGTGACAGATTCCAGTAATAGGAACTACAAATTCATCTGTGACAAATACAGAGGAAATAAACCGCAATCTATTGTGAAGCTCCCGTGTGTTAACAACAATCAGTTTGCACAAGTTTGTTTTTTCTTGGAACATTATGTGAATAGATCCATTCATCACTGGGCAATAGTTGAACTCTTTCCACTGGCAGAGAAGTGCAATATGTTCTTTTGCATGGAAGACAAACCTCTTCAACAAAATTTTTTCCATTCATCTTTACTTAGTAAACCATTGGTAAATGTGAAGAACCAGGGAAAAGTTTGGATTCTTAGGGATTGAATTCTTTGAGTGATAATGAGCATTCTGACTTATTTTGAATTGAAGGGACATTTTGTTGTTTGATATTGTTTCCTGTTTGATGACCTATTGAAAAATTAAGCAATATCTAAAAGCGCATATGTATTGTTTCTTAATAAAGTAAATGAAATATATATATATATTTATAGCACTGTCAATGTACCATTTTATACAGATATTATGTGATGAATCGTTCAAGAGAAAATTGGCAAAGGTTATAATACATGTATGTTTGTTGGCACATATGCTGATAAAGAGCATTTGTTTTAGGCATATACTGGTATATTACATCAGCTGAGGTGTGAGATCAAAAGATCAATGCCATATGAAAAATATATATATATATATATATTCATGTGGACTCTGTTTGTGTTAGACGAAATCAAAATGCATGTAACAATTCAATTGCGTCAATGTACTGACGGCTTTTCTTTCAAAATGTTCTTTATTAGCTTTTAAAATAAAGTGTGAGTTTGATAATAATAATTATAGGAACGTTTCGTGGATGATTGACGCCTCATGGTTTAATAATAAGCGCATTTCGCGCCGTATTTCATCTTAATTGTATAATTATGAGGGAATTATAAAATTATATTTTTAATGGAAAATTTCTATCTCTGTCAACAAAGGCTTCTTTTGATCATCATGCAAGACAAAGTGTTTTATCGACATGGTCATGTCTATAGTAGTTGGTTTAAAAGACCAATTATTGCACAACACTCAATGTGGGTTAAAATTCAGCTGATTGATATAGCTGTAAACAAACCAGGTTATTAATGTAATTAACGTAACGGCGTTGCTTATTTAGAATCGTTGTCAATACATAATTGTTTCAATTTCAAAAACTTCAATTTATTTCTAAATAGTTGATAAATAAATGATATAGATTATTTTTAAATAATACATGCATGTAATTTAGATCAGTTAATTTTGTGGGACATGCAGTTTTGATTTACATAACAGAGGTAATAAAATGATATTGTTTACCGAATGGTACAGAGCCGGGGAAGTTAATATTTACAGGTGCGTGTGGTTTGATGCAGCTTGTATAAACATTGCCAATAATAGCAATAATATTAATAAATTTAAGATATTTATTTGTGAATGATTGAGAATAGATAATTAATTAAATCAAATCGTGTGCCCACGATCTATAGGTATTACATTTCTTTGAGAAATTTCACGAGCCGATACTGAAAGAGAAACAAGAACAGACAACTCTGGTACATGCGCATCTGGTAGAATTATTGAGCACATTTGCAGCTGATCGGAGAAGTTTCACAAACGTACTTGTTGCACAAATGTTGCATTAGTATTTCAGTACAAAACGATGATCGTATGTTGCATGAAACATCACGATAGATACACATCAATCCCGTTGTTCAGAAAAACGAAAGAGTTCGCCCATGTCGCACGTGGTTATTTATGTTTTAAATAAATTCATTTCGAAGATCGCGAATTTGTTTTTCCTTTAGTGCACATATGAATCGATATTGGATAATTTTCTAGATCATTGGAAAAACTATGTTAAGAACATTTTAACACCCCGTGTGTATAGACATGTATACACAAGCGAGCGCGTTTCCCTCAGTGCTTCACACCTTGATCAATTATAGGCTCCACCCCCACCTGAACTTACCTGAGGTAAACCGACCAATTGAAAACCTCACCCTTTAAATTAAACACAAGACGCAAATTTTAAAATATACAGGAAATAAACGATTAGTCAAAACTGAACTTCTGTATGATGATATATTAATCTTCTATAACATTTTATTATAGAAACGATCTTTATCTAAACAGTTTGTTTTGACCGAATTTTCTCTAAATGAAAGATGTAAATAATTGTTTTTTACTGAAAATTTCTGGGTGTGCGATTTTTTACAATAATTTTATGTTTATTAATTATATGTATTTTGTATTGAATGTGACATGAAATCTCCGAAAGGGGGATTATCATAAAGACTGAATGTCAGTCTGAATAAGGAATGTACTTGTAAGCGGCTGTTGCACTGATCACGAAATACACGTAGTGTATACGTTCTCCTCCTAATTGTTATCAGTTACAAATACCTAAATTAATATTCCATAATCAATTACCGAAGAAAGGAAGAAAAAAGTGTATATAGTTTTATTAGAAATACTTTAAGTTACTTTATTATGTCCACAGGTTGTTCATCTTTTATGAATTATTAAGTCACGCTTTATTAAAGTTGAAGATTGTACATGGAATTATTGATTATAACCAGTAAATAATTAACTCTTACAATCAATTACAATGTTTTCCCGTCTTATTTAATTGTCCCACTATACTACGCGGCGAAAGAAATCAAAGATAAAGCCGTTAATTGCTTGTCAACAGAATTTAGCGGTTCTGGTCAGAGCACGCTTGGGCGATCATGTCAATCAAACTAGGTGTTATTGTTTGAAACGTGATTGACAGGCAGCAAAAATGGGCCTTGTAAGGTGTTCGGCTTTTAATTTTACACTTAGCAATCCTTGCATATTTTTAAATCGTCATCGTGGACAACAACGTTACTACTAAGTTGTTACCGAGAGATGAAAATAGTTTTAAATAGTTAAATGTATTTAATAATAATCTTTATATCTTATCAATACCGATTCCTAAGCCTTTTCTACGTGTTTCTCGATAAATCTTTACATCAATAAGTAGTTGAAGACTGTACAGGGGATGTCAGGGGTATGTACAGGGGATAACAGGGAGTGACAGGGGTTGTCAGGGCCGTACATTGGGAGTCAGGGGCTTACAGTGGCACACAGGGTTTGTGTACAGTGGCGCACAGGGAATGGCAGGGTGTACTGGGGATGTGTACAGGGGCACACAGGGGATGGCAGGGTATACAGGGGCAGTGTACAGGGGCACACAGGGGATGTACAGGGAATGACAGTGAAAACACAGGGGGTGACAGGGGAAGACAGGGAATTTTCATACGGACAGGGGATTTTGAAGTCAGTAGTGTTATCTAACTTATTGTCTACAACTCTTAAACGCCATACACATAGCGATTTCTATAGAAGATTGTGCAATATTTAGTATCACTAGATACGACCTCGTTACGAGTAATGAGTAGGTCTTCTGTCCGATTTTTTTATTTTAAATGATACCATGAAATACCGATACAATTTCAGAATTATACCCCCCTCCCACTTTCAGATAATGAATAAAAATGCCTAATTACGTCAGAAATGGGCGTGACAATGATTTTTTTTCAAACAGATATTGTATCGATCAACAACTTTGCTTCTATAATGCATAAAAATCTTAATCGTTTTCAAGTTATTTGTAATAGAGTTTACGAGTCTCTTGTCCTCTAATTAAAGGGGTCAGCCCATTTTTCTTGATTTGGTGGGAAATAATTCTTGATACTTTTGTTATATATGTCTTAACAAAATATCAACTGATAAAAAGATACAGATGAAAACGTATGAAAATTTTGATAGAAAATCTGTACCCAATTTTTATGCCTAAGCGAGCTCCAAGAAATGGCGCCACTAGTGCAAAACAACTAAATAGTGCACAACTTCAAACTATAGTGTACCTATCCTGAAAATTTAAACTCATATCTCTGATAGTTTTTGAGATCATCTCTGCACAAAATAGGTCGTAAATAATTACAAAATCAGCCGTAAATCGGGACAGGAACTGACGACAAAAAAAAAATTCAAAAACGTTTAAAATTCAGATTATGTCCCATCATCTGTGAAAAAAAAACTTTTGAGATCGGTCGAATTGTGTTCGAGAAATCGCGTGCACAAAATTTGGAAAAAAGAAGATAATAAACAGTACGAAAACAATAATAACTAGAGCCGTATTCGTTGCAAAGCAACGAAGAGGTCTTCCGTTGCAGCTTCGAGTCGAGAAAGGATTGTCAAACAGTCTGATAAAAACCACCCCTTTTTCCTTGCACTTGTCAGGGCCTGACAGGTATTGATTGGAGGTCATCTTCACACGACCATTACTTCTGACCAATGAGACCTTTAGAAAATCAATAGGAAGTCTTCAAAGGAGACAGACAAATTAATTCTTGTCCATTTATATGTAACCTCCAGAATAAGTATTGAAGATATGCACCTAAACATTAAACATATAAAGGTATGCCTTTGGTAAGTAGGAGTATATTTAGATTGTATGCAAATGTGAAGGTCTTGTAAAGATGACCTGTTGTCGATACCTATCAGATCCTGACGAGTATTAGAAGAGGGATGGTTTTAATCAGATTAGACTGTCAATATGATAATAGTACGTTCAGAAAATCGAAAATGAGGCTCAATTTCAAAGTATTATTTTTATACCAGGCAAGTTCTCCGTTTAACTTACTTCATGTTTACATCAGGTTAGGATAATTTTAAAAAAAAAAACCATCATTTATGTACATGTATATAATTATTCCGAACACAAACACAAAGTGATAAATACGTTTATGTACAAGTGATTACACGATACAAACAGGACCTAGCCTTTTATCAAAGTGTAATCAACACAAATTCCACTTTGCTAATGCATGAAACAAACCGTGTTATGTCTGATAAACATTTCCCTGTACTCATACTTACAGCTCTACTGCTTACTAAGGGAATAATTTATGTAAAAGGCAGTGTTAAAATTAAACAATTGAAACGAACACAAATTGTAAATGAACGATGACGCCTTCTCCCGCCTTAGGGTGCGCTATACGAGAGGTGCTCAGCAGGAGGGACAACTCTCCGTATAACGTTAGGCCATACAGCCACTCAGCATCGTTTTTGCTAGGGGGAACATATTTATCCAAAATCTTGACAAGCAAATCTTCAAAGTCCTAATCCGTGGGGTGGTAGTGGAGGGGAAGCTGTGAGGCAGCTGTATCTTCTATTGTTTAATATGCTTTTGTTTTAAATTTGCCCCCAAAAATGTTGCTTTCTCCTTAAAAGTGTGTGTGTGTGGGGGGGGGGGGGGGTGCAATGCCCGAAAATCGAATTTTCTAAATGTTAATTTAAGGAAAATTGTGGTTGCGAGGAAGGGGGGGGAGCAGTGCTCCCACTGGATCAATTAGAGGTACTGTGAGCAAGCTAATAAATGATACCCCCGCTAAGAAAAAATCATAACTCAAGTATTTCTCTACTAGAAAATAATTGATGCTTCTATTTCTTATTGTGACACTGAACTTGCACAAATGACCAAAGCTCAAGTAGAACATATTTACAGGTCAAAAGCAATCTTTGTGTCAAATTTTAGCTTCTGATCATTTCTATTAAGATGATGAAAATTTTCTTCCACTGACCTTGAATTTGCCAAAATGACCTTGGGACAAATCATTACACATCCTCAGGTTATAAGCCATCTTTGTGTGAATTAGAACTTTCAATGTTTTTCCATAAAAGTTATATAGACCAGACACGAATTTTGCACTTTTCCTATCAGTTTCTTGATCTTATCCAAATGATCTTGGGTCAAGGTCATGACCCAGCCTCAGGTCATAATCAATCTTTGTATGAAGTAAGAACTTCCAATGTTTCTGCATAAGAAACTAGGATATGGACAAGACACGAATTTTGCACTTTTCCTGCCAGTGACCTTGCCCAAATGACCTTGCATCAAGGTCATTACAGACCGTCAGGTCATAAGCAATATTTGTGTGAAGTAATAACTTCCAATGTGATTCCTATATAAGGTGATATATACCCCCCCCCCCACCGCTAATTCGTTTGCGGGGGGTATAAAAATCCTTTTCGCCACTTTAGTGGGGCACAAAGAACGACCTACGTTTTACTATCATTTCTATCAAATCACATATACATGTACATGTATATGTGTTAGTTATTCATATTTTGTACTTTTTAAATATACATGTATTGACCAATGCATTTTATGTACATTTGCACTCGGAACCCACGAGTTTTCTATCCGTTACACTGCCTTAAAAGCAGTATAACGGATAGGAAACCCGTGGGTTCTGACGATGTCTCCTCATTGACATTTGACAATTTGCATCACTTCATGATTTCCAAGTGGTAAGGTATCAAAGCTTTTGAAAAGTCAAGATACTGAATTTCTACAGTTCTAAGTTTGAGGTAAAAAGAAAAAAAACAAAAAACTTTTTTATATGATGAAACAAAAACAAAAATATCTTTATGTACTCATACACATAAATAAGAAGAGGAGCAAAAGCCATAAAGACATTATTTCTTTTGTTCTAGACTATTTCTGAGTTAAAAAGCTTCAAGTTTACAATCTCCTATTTTGACAGGCCAGATGTAAAAATAAAATATTCTGCTTGGTTTTAAGTCAATTCAGTTGCATTACTATCTCATACTACACAGCTTCAATAAAATGTTTTTAATCAATGTGCATATAAAAATAAATAAAATCCCCAAGAACACATATTTATCTCACTTAAGTGTAACTTTAAGAAGTGCATATTTTTGGGAGGAAAATGTGTCGCTATATTATTGTTTGTAAGCCAAGTGAACTTTGGTCTTTCAAAGAAATAAGAAAACTGTCGACACTTGCAGTACTCTGATGATTTCTATGGGGACCGACTACATTGCATCATATAATCGTATTTCCTAACTTCTAATCCAGAGAACCAATTTTATTTCAGATCTTTGACTTAAAACTTTTAACTTATAATATTTATTTTATTCTGTTCATAACTATAGAAGATTAGCGTGTTCAACAGTTTAATTTATTAGCCCCCATTTCAGATTACGATCTCGCACCTTTAACGTGAATTAAGATGACTGACTTCGAGTTAGACTAGATATCTAATTGTTAAACAATTGACCACTGCAGTAAAAGCACCCTTCTAAGTGTTTACTCAATTACATATCAATTGATGATCTGCAGCCATAAATAACCTGGGGCTATATATGTTCTGAGCTGTGTGCGCTGAAGCGACACGAGATTTTTGGTCGCATGTGGGATATAATAAGACAGGCTGATCGAATAAACGAACAGGTGGGAAAATTTTAAACTCAATAGGTCAACAAAAATTGATATTCGCCACATTTGGATTCCTTTTCGCCAGTTTAAAAAAAAATCAGCATGAGCACTTAGCAGGGGTGGTCAATACAGCAATGAGTTCCTTTTCACAAAGAAACAAACGGCCATGTAGAAGTAGTACAAAAGTGATTATGTGTTCGCTAGAATCAAAACAAAACTTGTTTAAAACTCCTGTGAATATTCTTTTAAAAAATCACCCAGTCCCTCAATTCCGGACATTTCTTTTATCGTGCAAGCACCTACCGCATGCGTGTAACATTGTAACACGGAACTTTGATTTTAATTTTTTTTTTTTTTTTTTTTTTTTTTTTTTTTTTTTTTATTAACATTATAATCATATAAGCATTAATATATATAACAAGTAAGCGTACAGTATTATCATACCATGATATAACCATATACATATAGATCTAGAAATTTATACCATTTGATAACATTTTGCTTTTTTGATTCTACAAGGAGATAATAATATACATATAAATCTAAAAATGTATACGATTTGATAACATTTTGCTTTTCATTTGATATTGTACAATATATGGATAAGTTTTAAAGTAATATAAAATTTCTCTATCTGATTTTGAAAGTATTTTTAAAAAATGTAGAGCATGGTATTGTTTTTAAACATACAATGACATACATCTATTTTTATGATTTTACATGTATGGATAAGAAGCCAATGCTAGCATGGTGGGCCACCAGTCATCTACACAGTCTTTATTGCCCTCATGCTAGCTAGACAGTGACCACATCTGGTATGTGGACCTGATGGCAAATTATAAACCTATACAAATTTTCTTTAAAAGTTTCTTAATTTGTATATAATTATACCATTTCTCTGCAATATATCGATAAGTTTTCAAAGATGATTGTACAAAGTAATATAAAGTTTCTCTATCTGATTTTGAATTTGTCAATCTACATTTCATTTTGTATTTATAAATTTTCATTGCAGTATATGAAATAAGTGTATTCATACCATCATTAAAATCTGAGTTTTCATAAAAGCCTATGACAATGTGTTTCCAACTAACATCAAAACCAACAATAGAGCTTATTTTTTGCCATATGAATGAAGAGTCATTACAATCGTATAATAAGTGTTTAACATTTTCAATCTCTCCACAATTTTCACAGGACATGTTTACATTTGGATTCCATTTACTCACACATAAATTATTATTCAAAATATTGTGCAGTAATTTATAATTAAATTCTGCAATTTGCTTATCATACATTTTTGTGATTTTCATGTAATATATGGAAGACCATAAATGCTTAGGAGTATCAAAAATTTTACTCCAAAAATTTTCTACTAAAGGCTTTGAAAATTTTATTTCAACAAAAATATTATATAAAATTGAAGATTTTAAGTTCGCATAGGAAATATATGTATTACCTTTTAGAAGTACATAATTACTGTTTTTTATATTGATATAGGGTGCTTTTTCGCATTGGTACTGTTTTGAGTATTTACAAAATATTGTCCTGAGAATAAGGTATTCACATAAAATATTATTTTTATTAGAAATTTTGTCGTAAAAATATTCAATTTGACGAAATGATCCGTTCATGTCATACAAATCTTTTGCGTAAAGTATGCCTGATTTTATCCAGTTTTCAAAGTAAATCGGTTTATTTTTGAACGTAAAAGAACTGTTTTTCCAAATTGGCAAGGTTAGGAATTCATGAATCTTTGTTAATTCTTTAGTCTTTTTGGAATAATTAAGAGCACATATTACTTCTTTATAGAATGTCGGAAGTTTGTTAATCTCGTTGTAGTCACTTAAATTTTCTAAGTTAGTTTTTAGTATATATTCTAGAGTCAAATTTTCTCTGTATAGTAAATTCTCTATGAAAAGCAAAAGACTGCTTTTTGTGTTAGTTAATCGTTGAACCCATGATGCCTTTGACGCTTTCAGTTTAGATTCAAAGTCAATTATGTTAATTCCTCCTTTATTTTCCTTTCCAATAAGAGTTTTTCTCTTGATACGATCTTTTTTACTCCATAAAAAGTTAAAGATAAGTTTATTTATTTGCTGTATAATTTTTAATGGTGGACTTGGGAGAATGGTTGCATTATATTGCAGTTTTGAAATAATCAATGTGTTTATTATTTCTTTTTTTCCAAATAAAGTCAGTTTTCTTTTTTCCCATGAACATAATATTTTGCTTATATTATCAATTTTTTCCTGCCAATTCTTTTCTAAACACTTATATTTGTCGTGTCCTATTTATATTCCCAATGTTTTAACTGCTTCGTTTGTTACTTTTATATTTTCTATGCTTTCACATGAATTTTTTAAAGGACCTAAAAGTATGCATTCAGATTTATCAATATTAAGTTTTGGACCGGCTACTTCAGAAAAATTATTTATTAATTCAACTACATTTTTCACAGATTCTAAATCTTTAAGTATATTTGTTGAATCATCTGCATGTTGTACCATTTTTATCTCTTTATCGTTGCCAATTTTAAAACCATGTATCTCTTTTGAACATTTTATTCGAATAGCTAATGTTTCTACCGTCAAAATAAATAGTAGTGCAGATATTGGGCATCCTTGTCTAATACCTCTGGTCATATCACACGTTTTAGAAATAAATCCATTATTTTTTACTCTGAATTTAGGATTATTATACAATATTTGTATCCATTTGATAAAGTTTGGTCCAAAATTTAGAGCTTTTAATGTTTCAAACATAAAAGACCATTCTACAGTGTCGAAAGCTTTCTCAAAGTCTAAAAATAAAAGAATTCCATTTTCATTTTGATCTTCACAATAGTCAAAAATATCTTGAATTAATCTTGCGTTATATCCAATATATCTTCCTTTAACATATGCTGATTGGTCATTGTTAATTAGTTTTGGGATCACTGTTTGAAGTCGTTTGGCTAATACAAATGCTAAAATATTATAGTCACAGTTAGTTAAACTAATTGGTCTATAATTTTTAACTTTGTCTCTTCCGCCTTTTTTGTGTATAAGACTAATTACTGACATTCTCTGTGTAATAGTAAGCTCTTCCACTGTGAAAGATTTTATCAATGCATCATAGAAGTAGGTTTTAATTTCATTCCAAAATAATTTATAGAACTCAACTGGTAATCCGTCTAATCCTGGCGATTTATTATTTTTCATATTTTTAATTGCTTCTTTACATTCTTTTATTGAGGGTAAATCATCACAATAGTTTTTTTCATTATCATTAAGTTTTGATTTTATTTCAGTTTCATTTATATATGTTGAAATTTCTTCGTTTATAGGTAATTGGGATGTATAAAGATTTTCATAAAATTTACACAGTGCTCCTAATATTTCATTGTTGCTATAAACAGATTTTTTTCCGTCATCAATTTTTTCAATAACATTATTTTGTTGTCGACTTTGTTCTAATTTTAAAAAGTACGACGTACATTTTTCACCTTGTTTCAACCAATTGGCCCTTGATCTAATATACGCCCCTTTTGATTTCTTATCATATATTTCATCTAGCTCTTTTTCAAGTTGTTTTTTACATGTGTTTTGCATTACATTAAAAGGCCCTTCTTCAATGTCTCTAATTTTTCTTTCTATATTTGTTATGTGGTTTTTTAAGTTGCTACTCTTTTGTTTTGAGAAGTCAATTGAGAAATATTTAATGATATATTTCACAGTTTCCCATCGTTCATGAGGGCAATTTATTTTTTTGAGTTCTGATTCCTTGTTTTTTAATAACTCTTTTAATTGGGTTTTATATTTTATATCTAATAAATGTGATGTGTTCATTTTCCAGTATCCTTGCCCTCTTTTATTTTTATTTAGAATAAAGTCTATTTTCTTTCCTAAGTGATCGCTCATTCTATTTTGGTTTACTTGTGGACAATTTCTAAGTATTAACGAGTCAGTGGAGAGTAAGAAGTTTTCCGAAATAAAAATATAATCTATTCGACTACTTGGTGTATTTTGTGCATTGCACCATGTAAATCCAGATTTAGTGTCGTTAAGTTTTTTCCATGTATCAATCAAATGAAATTGTTTAGCAATAGATTTAAAATGATGTGTGCTGGTATCGAAACAATGATATTGTTCGTCTAGTTTACAGTTAAAATCTCCTACCATTAACATATTATTTTCATTAAGAGCAAATTTTTTAATCCAAGATTTAGCAGTTGTAAAGAAAGCTTTTCTATCAAGCACCTTGTTTGGAGCATATAAATTGACAATACTATAAGTTTTATCTTTAATTTTTATATTAAGTAATATCTTTCGACCATCAGATGACCTATGATAATTGATTAGTTCAAAAGGAAAATCTTTTTTTATAAAAATAGAAACACCTCTACTTGACGATGAGCTTGAAAAACAATGAAACGTATGCCCTCGCCATCTTGCATTATATATATGTTCTTTTGATTCTATAAAATGAGTTTCTTGTAACATAACAATGTCAATATCAATATCTTGAAGCCAATCATACAAAGTATTACGTTTGTTATAATTGTTTAAACCCCTTGCATTAAGGGAAAAACATTTCATTAAATCAAGGTTCATGAGTAAATGGTACTGATAAGAGTGATACCTCAGTTATCGTCTGAATGTTGGCTATCATCTCCCGCGTAAAGGCTGTCGTGAGAGCGTTTGGTGGGCCCATCTTTCAGTTGACTGACGAAGGTTGTGATCTCCTGCTGTGTGTGTTTCGATGCCTTCCGGGCAGGTTGTCTCGGGACTGAGAGGCTACGGTTGGCGCGATTTCTTTGACGGTATTTCTGGGCAACCGAAGTTATTATTTGCCCCAACTTGTTGGATCCAGGCCATGCTTTCGGTTTTGTGTGCAGGGTTGCATGCTCGTCGATACCACTTCCCCAGAAATCGTCGTAGGTAGCTTCAACTATTACGCACTTTGGAGCAAATTTTTTGACTTTATCTCGAAAAACTTCGACTTGGTTGAGTTTTGCCTCGACTATATTCGTCATAACTTCCACTTTTTCAGTTTCCCATGCGGAATTTGTGTTGATAGTATCGCCGATACGCTTAGCATCGAGTGCTGTATTCGCACTTCTGATTCGCTCAGCAGCATTGATATCACCGTTGCGCAGTGCCTTTGTCAGCTGGAACGCATGTTCTGCAGATTTGTGATTTTCACCGTTAACATTAACATCAACGGGATAAAAATTTGACAACACATTTTTATGACCGTGGAAAGCCACGATATTCTCACTATCATCTTCGTATTGCTCGCATTTTTCCGAACCGGGATCATGACCAGTTTGCTTGCACACTTTGCATCGCTTTTCGTTTTTGCAATTGCGCGCAAAGTGGCCGTTTTCCCAGCAGTTTTTACATTTTATTTCCTGTTTAGCTTTGTTTTGGCCGAAATGATAAATTCGGCATTTTCGACCAGCACAATAAGACACTCTTGGCAGATATATACCGTCTGGTAAGGGAACAATGTATACGAACCGATTGCCGTTCAGTACGCTTGTCATTTTCCCTGTTACCGGATTTCTGATGTTTTCATACCGTATTTCACTCTTTAATTCGACATTGAAATTCAACAGCATAGACACTATCTCTGTATCTTGTACGGATAGGGGAACCCCAGAGACTGTGACCTTCAGAACCGGATCTCTTGGATTCATAGCACCAGAGGAAAAGGGATTAGAATCATAGACCGACACAGTTTGGTTTTTGAACTGAAATCCCTCGCGTAGGAGTTTCTGTCTGCATTCTTTATTTTTTAAATATATGCGCCAAAGGTCTCTGTCCAGTTGGAGACATTTAACATTATCTCCGATGGAGTTAATAACTGACTGTAGAATATCGTAATCAGCTATATTTTGCTTGTCTTCCAATAATTCGCTGTTTTTGAAATAAACAGGTTTTTCAGTTCTGCTAACTGAGGCGCCAGCCATTGTATATGGTCTATGAGAAACGTTATTATATATTAATCCGTTAAAGCACAACTCAGGTAGAACGGTTAGAGCTGGTGAACAGGTAATCACTCACCCGGTGTATCCAAATGTAAACAAAGGTATATACAGAAAAGTGCACAAAACATCCGATGTGTCCAACAAAATTGAAAGGTGAACAGAATATATTTCCACATATATACACATACATACACAATAATTTTTGAAGCTCTAAATTGCACTAATTTGCTTTAGATTGCTTCAAAAAGGTCAAAAACACGGAGCTCTCACAGACACGTCTGTCATGGAGCCCGTCACGTGATTTTAATTTGATTTGATTTTTTTGACTGCCTTGAACGCTCGGAGAATATTTAATTTTTTGAATTCATTTATACTTTGTACACCCTGCTTAATAATGCATTCAATTTTGAGATCTCTCTCTCTCTCTTTCTCTCTCTCTCTCTCTCTCTATCTCTCTCTCTCTCTCGCGCGCGCAACTCTAAGAAAATTTCATTTATTTTCTACGAAGTCTGTAAAAACTCTCAGCATAAATTAACGGAAATAATCATGGATACATAAATTAATATTCAGTTGAAACACAAGTCGATTTTACATGGACCGGTCAAACCCGTCAGAGGCCGAGGTTTTTAACCGGTCGGTTTACTTCAGGTGTTCAGGTGTGAAGCCCCAAGGGAAACATGCTCGCTTGTGTATATTGTCTATATGCACGGGTGTTAAAATGCTCTCAACAGAGTTTTTCCGATGATCTAGAAAATTATTGTATTTATATAATTATGTACTAGGAAAATCAAATTAAATGTCAATCGTTGAAATGAATATCGGCATGAATAACCGCCAGCGACATGAGCAAAATCTTTCGTTTGTTTGAACAAGTTTTCGACGGGATTTACTGAAAAATTATGCAATATACGATCATCGTACCGTACTCAAATACTAACTCAACTTTTATGCAACATACATTTTTATAACTTCTCCGATCATCTGCTACAGTGCACAATAATTCTACCAGCTGCGCATTTACCAGAGTTAATTGTCTGTAACTGTTTCTCTTTCTCGGTTTCGGCTCGGGAAATTTCTCAAAGAAATGTGATAACTAACGTTTTAAATCGTACACGCAATATTTCATTTATTTATATAATTATTTAATCTCAATTATTCCCAAACATCTTTAATTATAAAAGAAATTTTTCATGGATGATCGGCGCCACGTGATTTAGATAGACTATAGGTGATCAGCGCGTTTGGTGTGGTACATAACCATGCAAGTACGAGTAAATTTTTACTTCATATCTTTCAATTTCCAACAGTAGAAAATTTAATCTGTCGAAGGTAGTTTCTTCGTCAAGGTATGCATTAAATGACAAAAGTTAATTGCACGATCATCGCGAGCGCCAAACGTGGTATACACAGGACGAGTAAACGAATGTCAATCATGCATTTTCTATCATCCAATCTGAGGCCTCGATTCAGTTGATTGACAGAGGTATACTGACCAGATAAATTTGAAGACGGAGCTTATTTTCTCGGTCTTTAAAGGTTTAATCTTTGTAGGTTTTTGTGCTGATCCTAAACATTATTTGTATAGTTTTTATAACTTTTTAGTCTTACTAAACCAACATTGATCTATGACTGACGATGCTTCTGATTTGGAATAATATATTTTTATTAAATTTCAGAACGATATCTTAATTTACACTCTATCGTTCTAAGACGAAGAAACTTCTATAACATAAGATTAAAACAGATGAGTTCTTGTGTTTGCGGCTAAAAACCCATATATGAAAACGCGAATCCTGTGTATTAGATAACCGCTGACCGCTAGGTAGTCCAGCCGCGACGATCTCCTCGGCGGCGGGCGAGGGATAGGTGAACCAAGGATAATTTAGAAAGCTAGCAGTATTGTTAAATGACTTTAATATATTACAATAAGTTATTTTTTTTTTTACATAAATACCAACCATTGATTTATGTGTGATGTTGCTTCTAATTGGGAATTACATTGTTTTTATTGATTAACAGCACGATTTCTTAATCAACACTCTATCGTTTAATTCAATTTAAGAAGAATAAACTTTTATATGTAATCAAAATTAAAACAATTCTATGTGTTTGCAGCTAAATAAACCCATATATGAAAACGCGAATCTTGTGTATTAGATAATCGCTGACGGCTGTGTAGAACAGCTGCGACCGATCTCCTCGGCGGCGGGCGAGGGATAGGTTACTTAATGGTATACACACACAGCTCAGATCCCAGAAAGATTTCAAATGCATGCAGTATAATAACTAATATGTATAACAAAAAAGTTTTTTTTAATCCGTAATTTGTTTCTTACTAAAAAAGAATGTTTATATTTTGTGTTTATTGTTTTCATAGGATTTTTCACTCTAAAAACTTATCAAAATATAATCCTCACATAAAAGCATATATACTGTAAAAAAAAAAACCTTTTCTAATGAATTAAAGCATCCTCTATAAACAGGTACACTTTCTGTGATAACTTTATGTCAGTTGTACGCTCAAAGACTTTTCGTTAACTTGCCAAATGAAAACAGGTACATGTTAACAAGTAAAGCATTTTATACTCATATTACGCAATACCCTAACAAAATAACATTGTAACGACATTGATAAGATCCCAATGAACAACTTTTCCAGCGACAGCCATATCGAAATCTTAACCGTTTTTGAGTTATAAAGCAAAAAGTTTAAAGGGCTGTTGGCCCCCTTTTTCAATAGTGTCAAATGAAAGCCCTTGAAATTCTGCACAACTTTTATTCTACATGTCTTAACAAAATATCTTTTGTTTAAAAGATACAAAGGAAAATATGTGTAAATTTTCGCACTTTTTGGAATCCCGTTTTTGACCCCCTACCTTTTTCTAAATAGAAAACGAAATCACAAAACAAAAACCGATGTGCACAACTTCAATGCCTCTATTATTCAAATTCGTTGGATTCCCATTCCCTGCTATTATAGTCTCAGAGCCTTTGTCTGGAAACCAAAGGCCCTAAAAAATTTACAAAGGGGAATAACTCGTTAACAGAAGAGGGATTTTAAAGTTTATGATATGTTTTAGAGAGTGTTTTGTAAAGTCTATTAGCCCTGAAAATTTGAGCAAAAACCGTTTAGAAATGAGCAAGATATGAAGCTTCAAAGTTCGCGTCTAGGAAAAAAAAAATAAGAATAATCTTAACCAGCACAATAATAGAAAGGTCTTCCGGAAGCGGAAGACCTTAATAAAACAGAACAATAACAATAGTTCTTTTCGACTGAAGTCGAAAAGCCCTAATAAAAAAGACAAAAACAATAGGTCTTTTCGACAGAAAGTCATAAAGCCCTAACTAGACCTGTTTTTGTCTACAACAAAAAGGAAGGGCTTTTCGACAGCCCAATTTTCCCTTTTTTATTTAAGATAATAGAACAATTCATTTTTAATCTATATTCAAAGTTTAACGCCTTCGTATAACCAATTGCTTAAACTAAGAACTTATAAGTAGTGGAATGTCAAAAGAAAGATAACTCCAGAACTTTACAAGTAGCTACATTCTTAATTTCTAGAGGAATATTTTCAAAAAATCATTTTAAAGTAAAGATTCATTCCTCGGACATCAAACGGTATGCATACAGTATTTATGCTCTACATTGTTAAAGCAAAGCGAGATAATTTTTTCATACAATTTTGAATTTTTAACAAGTTGTCATCTTTATGCCTTTCTAACCCTTATAAGGACCTCAAAAAGTGGCCCCTTGGACCATAAATTTTAGATTGCAGTCTTTACTCTTAACAATAAACTGAAACGAGTTTTAAAATTGAACAACAAATTTAAAAAGTTACGGCTTAAGGGCTGTTTTGAACGTTGGCCCCTGCACATCCCTTTTTTTCAAATTGTTTACCCAAAAACTTTTTTCTGTCTGTGCATTGAGTGTGTCATTATACAAATGAAATATTGTAATATTTACTTCAAAACTTTTTGAGAAAACGAACGACGCGTGATTTTAATTTAACACTGAAACTTCCATAGACGATTTTCACTTTAATTGAAACTTTGAATATATGTTAATCACTTCTATCTTAACAATGTGTAGGCGTCGTATAATATTCCTGAGGTTTTTGGATTTTTTTTTGTTTTCATTCCTCCTTTTCTGAAGATTCAGGCCTATTATATCAAAAACGGTAAGATATAGAAAATTGCCTACACTTACAATTTTGTACAGCTTGACAAGATACATCTAATTCTAAAATTTTAATGCTTTAACTTAAAAAATAAGAAAGATATTGCGTTTCATTTATGTCTAAGTATTTTCCATCAAACGAAATACAAATTCAAGGACCAATACAGTTAACTAAGGATGCTGTTACTATACTTGCCAGAAAAATACTTCATTTTTTTTTTATATGTTTTGATTCTTGTAATTTATTTACAGCCTAATAAGAAACTTCAATCCGCATGTGAGTTTAGTATACTTTCGTTACTGGACGTGTTGAAGGTGTAAATATCAATGCTCATGCGTGCATAAAGGTACACTCAAAAGTAAATCGTCAAAAAACATTTCAGTATTGATTTTTTCCTTGAGGTATTTAGGGGGAAAACTAGCTTAAAAATAACAAGTGAAAGAGGTAATATTTTAACAGATTAGTTATTATTAGTCTGTTGCCAAACATTTCAACTAAGCAAAACTAAATATATACATATTATTTACGTAATGGAAAATCCAAATCTATTTTAATCTGCTTGGGAAATACCTATTGTCAAGTACAAAAATAGACCACCTCTAATCAACAGGTTTTCATGTGGTATTCAATTTCATACTTAAAAGTAAATAGATGCTATTGAATTACATTATCTTCATTTAAATCATCAAAGGTCGCATTGCGTACTAAGTTCGATTTTAAAATCCTGCATAAATAATTCAGTCTTGTCACAATGTAATAAAAGTGTTCCTGGTCTATTTTACACCTAGATAAATTCCGTTTGAATTTCAAGAAAAGTGCAATGTATGGTGTACAAAAAGACGCTGTTGGACGAAATCTTTAGAACTCGAATTTCTAATTCCGAAATAAGTTGATACATATCTATTTTGTTGACACATTTTATTACAGTTGTTGGTGTTTTACTTCCTTAAAAAAAACTCATTACCATTTCTGTAATGTTTTACTCATAGTGGTTCATTTACTGGAAAACAGCTAATTTTGATCCGCATGTGAGTTTGGTATACTTTATTTTCCGGCAGAATTGTTGACAATGTAAACATCAAGATTGTTTTTTATAGAGAGGTACATTTCGTTTTAAATTGTCTACATTTTCCTAGATAACAATAAAAACAAAACATTGAACGTCATTGTGTCTGCATATTCCCGTAGAGCAACAGTTTTGCTACTAATCTAAAGGGTGTTTTTTTAAATGGTGTAATAGTCTTTACATTCATGTATACTTTTGTGCAGTTCTGATCAGATTCATCGTTTTTAAAAGGTGAATATTCCTCAATTGATTGATGAGGGACATTTTAAGGCATATATACGTAGTTATATTTAGTTCTTTCTCTCCTTTTGCCATCAATTGTTTTAAAGCATCATTTACAATTACAGAATGACTAACAATGTATGAAAATTAGAAAGTAGCACAGTCATTTTGTTTTTTAAGATTTCTTTACGAAAGATTAAACACAGATATTGTAAGGACGTTGTTTACTCAGGGTTTGAGTTCTCTAATTCGGATTGTTATAAAGTTCAATGTTATGAGTAAACTTTGTTCTAAACCCATAGAGTATTTTTAAAATCAATTATTTTTGACAAAACATTCGATATATTTACTTTATTATGAAATTAGGCTTGAACAAAATTGGATGTTTAGCCAAACAGAGGAAATTCGGACTAGAGTTTTCAAAATTTGTTTTTCATTCCTGGCACTACTATAATATTAAAAGTTACGATTTTATTTGTTAGTCAACATAGTTTTGCATATTTTCTGTTGGTTTTATAACACTTTAAAATTCTCATTTAGATAATCGTATGGCACTGATTTGAAAATATTGAATACTGAAAAATGCTTAAAAACGATAACAGATACCATATTTCGAAATCTTGATCATTGACCTCATATAAATTATATACCAGCAGAATAAGATAGATACAATTAGTTTAATACTATACATGATTTAAGATTAATTAAAATGAATAATGGATAGGGATTTGAAAACTGATAGGGGAAATTCGGACTGGAATATTTAAAAAATATATTTTATTAAGCTCAATGCCTTGTGTTCATTTACATTTACTGCCACTGCCATCATTAACCTGTATTTCATTTTTTAAAGAATTTAGCAATTTTAACAATTTAAAAAAATATCAATCATAGTGTAACATTTTTAGGGATTTTTCTTACATTTTCAAAAACATTAAATGGCCATTAACTCAAAAAGTAGGACATTGACCTACATTTTTGAAAGTGAAAAGTTAAGTTATAACTTCGAATTAAAATTATGGTTTCTTGCTGAACCATTCCTTGCAAAACACTTTGTTGAAGAAACTAAAAAATGACCCTCGGAGTCATACCTTAAGAATGTATGCCACATTAATCGCTTGGTTAAGCTTGTTACACTCGATCTATTATAACTGATATATAAAGGAATTCTATTTTAATGTAAGATTTTTCATTATATTCATTATTTTCTTCATTTAATGAATGAAATATTGATAAGTGCAAACTTTGGATTACATCTTGCGAGATACAGAAGGAAAACAAAAGTGGCAGGGTTATTGGACCGTAAAGAATTTAGCCGACGATAATATAACATCACATCTAGAACTTATTTGTAATGCGAGCTTAATTTCATTTTTTTGTCTTTTTTAAATCACTTTTATCAACAGTCATATTTAAATTGTAGTTTCTTATGATGAAGCTGCACAGCAAGCTTTGAATCAATAGGTCAAACCGGTTTTGAAAACCCAATAGGACAAAACGACTGACACATAGACGAAAAGACGGTGATACATATTATACAAAAGTAGTTTCCCGGAATTTCTCCTAAAGACTATTAAAAGGTTCGTGATCTTTCAAAAACCCAAATGTTATTCAAGTATGCTTTATCAGTGTTTTACCTTTAGTATGGATGCACGTAATTACATATATATTATCTTTAAACATTTGTAGGCCAAGGTCATATACGCATTACATTATCATCAAACACTATTTGAAATTCACATAGACAATCCGTGCAAGGTCTACATCGTGCTGTCTATAATATAAAAGTAATCGGTAAAATTTCAGGTAGCAATTATTAGCTACATAAATAATCGATATATATTATGTCATATCTAAAACTTATTTTTAAAAGGACAAACTGTTCAAAATAGTCAGTTTATTTTCATTTCTGGGTATATTTCGATCATTCTTAACAAGATTCACACTTGTTTTATAATTTTTACGATAAAGCTACACAATTTTGAAATCACTTCAGCAAACTACAGGGGAAATGATATCTTTAAAACTAGATACGACAGAGAGGCTGACAAGTAGACGAAATGGCGACGATAAATACAATACAAAAGTAGCTTCCCAGATTTTCTCATAGTGAGCTTATCCTAATCAATAGGTTCATGGTCTTTTAAATAACCAATTATATCCCTTGATGCTCTATCAGTTTTTCACCATTGATATCAATGTTCGTAAATAAAATAAATATTGAACTTTTGTAGGACAACTTCATATACACATTATATCAGTATCAAACATTATTGGAGATTCATATAAACTAATTTAGTGGGACTATAGCGTTCTGTCCGCAGAATGAAAATAAATCTAAACAGTATTACTTCAAGTACCAATTATAACAGAAAACTTTCACATAAAACTGAAACAACGCCAAATGTGATTGAACATTCTAAAAGAATGCAAGCTATGATTTGATTCAGAAACTCAAATGCTACACTACATCAATACTAAATATTTGATTAACTGTATATAAAACTCAGACGATACGTTTAAATCAATAAAATTTCCAGATTTGTGTCCGCCGGAAAGTAAAAATCATAATTTTTAATCTTTGTGATATTTACAACGACACATTTAATTATTAGTATTCAAAAATATTTAATACTGTATCATGTATAAGGTACTTGTTTATTGTATAAATAGTTAAAACTATATCTTTTTTAAATTGTCATATTGCTTCATTTATGTTATCTTGCCGAATTGTACTGATTGATGAAAATGAAACACAAATCTATATCATGTTTATTCTATTGATACAATGTAGTAAAAATATAAATGGGTTATTAAACTGTACATTCACATATCACTAACTCAAGATATGACAGCTTAGCCGAAAAATCAAAGTATTGATAGATGTGTAGTCAAATTCAGACTGTCAAACCTCATTATAGCCATCTGATTGGATTCTTTTACATATTAAGTCACTTTATCCAAACTGCTACATGTATGTTGAATTAAGATAGTAATTGTGGGTTTACTGGCTGCAAAGAATGAAAAACGTCACGGGCTGAAACGTTTAGTTATTTAAACAATCTAAAACAGGTATATTAGAGCATATTGCATATTTTAAATAAACTTTTTTACATTTAAATGATTTTAAGGTCAGATTATTTCTTTAATTTTCAACTTGTAATCACACCTCTTTTTGACAAAAAAATTGATTTGACAAGTAAGACAATTAATTTTGTAAATTTTAACAACTATTTTCTTTTAAAAATATGAAATAAGCTATTCTCCACTTCAATAAAAACTAAAGCAGGCAGCAGACAAAACAATCAAAATGATGATTTGATTTATAGTGTCTTATTCTATAGAGAAGGGAAGGTTAAGTAGTTGCTAAGGAAGTAAATCAAGCAAACATTCAAAAGGTGCACGCTAATTAACAGTGTCATGAAGGCGGTTTTAGCAGATTATTGAAATTTCGTAATCATAAGAATATTTTCATAGCTATCTGAATTTCTACATTTTCAATTCTCACATTTAATTATTGTACTGTTTGAAGAGCATATCTTTAGAGAAGAAGTCCACAGAAATGAATTCTGTCAGAGGTACCATACAACATTTAACAAACAACCCCCAGATTTTACGTAACAATTGCCAGTATTTAAAATAATTACTTATTGTTTACGGCAATACAATTTGATTTTAACGAATGGAAGTAACATACCACGAAATATTTTGAGACTTTTTTTTTTATCAGGAAATACACATATATGATTTAATATCTTTTCATGAAGTTCTGTTCATATGATATTTTTCTTTTATCTTACCACCTATATAACTATCATACACTGATAACTGTAGTGTTTTCATGAACTAAGTTTAGAAAGTAATATACATTTTAGTAATATATCAAATTGAAATCAAGAACTATTTAAATTTCTTTGCCCACTAAGCCAAAAAAAAAAAAATAAAAAAAAAAAAAAAAGAAAAAATGAAAAAAAAAAGAAAAGTACCAGAAATTTTATATATATGATGGAAAATCCTAACCTATTTTGATCTGCTTCGATTTTACCTATTTTTTTGCAAAAGTAGAATATAGCTTAATATCCTTATTCTTGACACGCCAATTTGATTTCATTATTTGGCTTTAAAATCATCAACATAACATTGCAAACAAAGTTCGATTTTGAAATCCTGCAAAATAGATAAGCCTTTTGTAGAAAATGCGTTTCTGACATATTTTACATCTGGGTTTTAGTTGAGCTACAAAGCTTTTCATGCAAAGAAACTTGCAATAACATACGATTGGTTTGAACATGAAAGTACTCAAATCCTTTAACGTTCTGCGACAAAGTTGAATCTAATCAGGTCTTATTATATTTTACTATTTATGTTTGTATTTTATTTGCTTAAGAAAGTACCTTTACCATTACTGTAAGTTTTGACCCTCTGGTTTAGTTTTAGGCAAAAATGAGTTTGGTAAACGTTAATTGTTGGACTAGATAAGGTCTTAGAATCAAAAAGAGATACGTTTAGAAGTAAATAATCTATAGAGATTTTCAATATTTTTTTTCTTTATGTATTTTACTGGAAAACTAGTTCGTAAAAATGAAACTACCGAAACGGGAAATATGTTTAAATTATTAATATTAAGAGTATAATAATATTACTACTCTATTGCCAAACATGTCAACCAAGCAAACCTAAATATATATTTATATACTAATAAGATTTTTTATTTACATTATGGAAAATCTTGATATTTTTAGTCCTCGATACGCAACTGAGTTTGGTACACTTTAATTACAGTCTGTGTTAAGAGTGTACAATGTACATATAAATGATTATGCCTGCACAGAGGTACATTCAGAAGAAAATTGTTTTAAGCAATTTAGTATCAATTTTTCCATTAAATTATTGTAGGAGAAAGCTAGCTTGAAAAAAGTAAAACAACTGAAAAGTAGAATATTTTAACAGATTAACTACTATTATTATATTGCCAAACATTTCAACCAAGCAAACCTAAAGAAATATATATTGAATTTTTATTTAAATCATGGAAAATCCAAACTTATTTTTATCTACTTCGGAAAAACCTATCTATTGCCAGGTACAAAAATAGAATACAACAAATCAACTGGTTTGCATGCACTAGTCAATTCATACTTAAAAAATAAACACCTATTGAATTACATTGTCTTGTTTTCAAATCACCAAAGGTCGCAATGCGTACTAATTTCGATTTTAACACCTTGCAAAAATTATTCAGTCTGTTAGGCAATGCGTGTTTAGTCCATTTTAGGACTGAATCAATTTTATTTGAGCTTCAGTGCCTTTCATTCAAAGAAAATTGCGATGACGGCGCACAAAAAGACGCGCCTAATCTTAACTTGATAGTACTTGAATTCAATTAAATATTCAAAGAGTTTTGTTTAGATTAATTAGCAAAACATGTATTCAGATAAACTAAAGGGTAAACGATTGAGCGTGGGAATATCACTTAAACGGCTCGACACGTTTAGTATTTTAAATATTCTAAAAAAAGAATATGGGATTTTTGAATAACATTGTGTGTAACGTATATATAGATTGAGATTTCAACATACATTTCTATTAGGAATTTCACGTTGAAGGTAACCTCATGGGTTGATATTGCTACTAAATGTCATTCATCTTTTGAAGTAATTATTATTCCACCTTTTACTAAATATTTTTTTTTCAAATTTAAAACCCATAGTTCTACTTTTCCAAATATATTATATGTATTTTTGTTAATTCATATTTACTTTCGTTTTAGTTCTTTTTAGCAAAAGCGTAATATATGTGAAAAATGATATATCTAATTACTCTTCTTTTGAAAAATGTTTATCTTGTTTTCTTGTGTTTAGATCAGTCTTCAATTACATCAGCTTTTTTTTTCCGTTTTAGTTTACGAAATGATGGATAATGAACCTCCAGTCTTGGATATACCTTGAATACGAATTGATAAATAGCGATTGACATCCAGTAAGTGGGATTTTCATGTTTGTCCGTCCCTCTGTCCGTCCGCCCGTCCGTCCGTCCGTCCGTCTCTCTCTCTCTCTCTCTCTCTCTCTCTCTCTCTCTCTCTCTCTCTCTCTCTCTCTCTCTCTCTCTCTCTCTCTGCGTTGGTGATTATTTGATGTTTTTGAATTTGGGGGAACTCATACTTCGGAAAATAAAACACGGCGATTTCTGTATATAATTTTAAATTACGAAAACGTTTGTTATTTTTTTAAAGACATAACTCTAGTTCCTTTTAAAGATAAAGTTAAACAGATTTTAAGTTTAATAGAACAAAGTGCGGTAGTCTATCTGGGTTAAGAAAATATTGAAATTGATTTAAAGATTTCTTAAATATTTGTGTCTTTCAAGTACATGTCTAGATTACACACCTCATATTGGTACATTCTCACATTTTACACTGCTTAAATGCTTGATGGCAAATGCATTAGCATAATTTGCTAAAAAATTGTTACATTTTTAAAAAGTATGTGCTTGTATTTAAAGAGCTCTAGTTTAAATAAGTGAATACTGCATGAATACAAACACACTACCAAATCAACGATTAACGTAGAAATATCATTTTGACGGGTTGACAAAAAAAAAGGAATATAGTTTTTTTTTTTAAGTTATATTGTTTGTAGAGTATATTATATTGATTAAGATTTTCGCAGATATTTTATTCAGGGAATACACTTTGAAGGTAATCTCATGGTATATTATTGCTTCTTATTGAAGTTGATTTTTCGAATTTAAATTTTCACCATTAACTACAGTGTAAAAAAAATTCCAATTTTGAACCCATAATTTTTGTTTTCGAAATGTATGAAACATACTTTTTTAAAATTTGTATTGACATTCCTTTTTTTTCTTTTTACAGGAGTTTAATTTATGTCAAAATAAAATATTGAATTAATAATCCCCAAGGAATGTATATCTTGAATTACAATTCCAATCATGATATGAAAGCTCTCTCTCTCTCTCTCTCTCTCTCTCTCTCTCTCTCTCTCTCTCTCTCTCTCTCTCTCTCAGAGCTCTCTATTGGCTTGGAATTTATATTTGGAGGAATTGGAGCAAGTTTGACTTGAACAAAAACCACTAACGGTGATTTGTTTTTTACATTATTGTGGATTCTTAAGAATTCCAAGGAACTTTAAGAAAATTTGAAATCTCAAAATTTTACCAAAATCAATATCATCAAAACGTACGACTTTTCTACATATTATATAATCATCTCCCAACGATGAATTAAAGTTCAGTCTTTTTGACATCATTGATAGCTGCTTTCTCAATAAAAATGGATCAGATAAATTTACATACCTTCTCATCGGTCATTTGCAAAACTATTTTGTTGAAAACCCTTTCTGATTGTGCAACAAGTACTATGAAGTTGATATAAAAAAAAGATGTTTGAGTTTCTGATAGACAACATCTATTTCGTTTTTTTTTAAATCAGGTCTTCCAACAATCTGTTGGAATGCCCATGGGTAGCAATTGCGTCCCATTGTTAGAAGACATATATTAGTATTCATATGAAGCAGAATTTATTTAAAAACTTGTACCTGAAAAATATAAATCACTCGCTGTGGCCTTCAACTCAACATTCAGGTATTATCAATTAACACTCGTTACATACGTACTTTCGTCGACTCGATATATCCCTGTAAACGTGAAATAAAATATACCACATAGTCTGCGCCATCTGTTTCATTTTTGAATATTTTACTAGAAAGGGACATTGATGGTAACCTAACACCAAAACCGTATGATAAACGTGATGACTTCAATTTTTTTATAGTCAACTTTCCTTAATTGTGTACATTTTCAATTCTCACATTTACTTATTGTACTGTTTGAAGAGCATATCTTTAGAAAAGAAGTCCACAGAAATGAATTTTGTCAGCGGTACCATACAACATTTAACAAAAAAAAACCCAGATTTTACGTAATAAATGATTATGCCTGCATAGAGGTACTTTCAGAAGAAAATTGTTTTAAGCAATTTAGTATCAATTTTTCCATTAAAATATTGTAGGAGAAAGCCAGCTTGAAAGAAGTAAAACAACTGAAAAGTAGAATATTTTAACAGATTAACTACTATTATTATATTGCCAAACATTTCAACCAAGCAATCCTAAATTGAATATTGAATTTTTATTTAAATCATGGAAAATCCAAACTTATTTTTATCTACTTCGGAAAAACCTATCTATTGCCAGGTACAAAAATAGAATACAACAAATCAACTGGTTTGCATGCACTAGTCAATTCATTCTTAAAAAATAAACGCTTATTGAATTACATTGTCTTGTTTTCAAATCCCCAAAGGTTGCAATGCGTACTAATTTCGATTTTAACACCTTGCAAAAATTATTCAGTCTGTTAGGCAGTGCGTGTTTAGTCCATTTTAGGACTGAATCAATTTTATTTGAGCTTCAGTGCCTTTCATTCAAAGAAAATTGCAATGACGGTGCACAAAAAGACGCGCCTAATCTTAGCTTGATAGTACTTGAATTCAATTAAATATTCAAAGAGCTTTGTTTAAATTAATTAGCAAAACATGTATTCAGATAAACTAAAGGGTAAACGATTGAGCGTGGGAATATCACTTAAACGGCTCGACACGTTTAGTAATTCAAATATTCTAAAAAAAGGATATGGGATTTTTGAGTAACATTGTGTGTAACGTATATATAGATTGAGATTTCAACATACATTTCTATTAGGAATTACACATTGAAGGTAACCTCATGGGTTGATATTGCTACTAAATGTCATTCATCTTTTGAAGTAATTATTATTCCACCTTTTACTAAATATTTTTTTTTCAAATTTAAAACCCATAGTTCTACTTTTCCAAATATATTATATGCATTTTTGTTAATTCATATTTACTTTCGTTTTAGTTCTTTTTAGCAAAAGCGTAATATATGTGAAAAATGATATATCTAATTATTCTTCTTTTGAAAAATGTTTATCTTGTTTTTTGTGTTTAGATCAGTCTTCAATTACATCAACTTTTTTTTCCGTTTTAGTTTACGAAATGATGGATAATGAACCTCCAGTCTTGGATATACCTTGAATACGAATTGATAAATAGCGATCGACATCCAGTAAGTGAGATTTTCATGTTTGTCTGTCCGTCCGTTTGTCCGCCCGCCCGCCCGCCCGTCCGTCCGTCCGTCCGTCTGTCTGTCTGTCTGTCTGTCTCTCTCTCTCTCTCTCTCTCTCTCTCTCTCTCTCTCTCTCTCTCTCTCTCTGAGTTGGTGATTATTGGATGTTTTTGAATTTGGGGAAAATTATACTTCGGAAAATAAAACACGGCGATTTCTGTATATAATTTTAAATTACGAAAACGTTTGTTATTTTTTTAAAGACATAACTCTAGTAACAATATATGTCAGGAAAAATCATTGCCACGCCCATTTATTACGTAAAAAGGGATTTTTAGGGGCCAAAGTTCTCAAATTTGATACAGTATATCAAGAGAACGAGACATATTTTGTTAAGCATTGTAGAAAAGAAAATACTTGTATTGATGATTTAAATCGATTTCACAAATCAAAACACTGATATCTGTCCCAACTAAGGATCTAGAGGGCTAGCCCCTAAAATATTCAATCATTTGTATCACAAAAATGAACAACAATTTAAATGTGGTGTAAGAACAAAAAATGTTAGTATTTCTGAGACTTTTTCAGGGAAATCAAGAAAATGGGGCTTAACCCTTTATTAATTGGCCTAGATACTCGTAAACTCTATTACAAATAACTTTAAAACGATCAAGATTTTGTAAAGCATTATCGAAGCAAAGTTGTTGATCGTTACAATATATATATCAGAAAAAAATCATGGCCACGCCCATTTATTACGTTAAAGGGGATTTTTAGGGGCCAAAGTACTTAAACTTTGACGCAATATATCTAGAGAAGGAGACATATTTTGTTTGGCATTGTAGAAGAGAAAATGTTTGCAGTAATGATTTGAATCGATTTCACTAATCAAAACACCAATGTCTGTCCCCATAAAGGATCTACAAGACTGGCCCCTAAAATATTCAATCATTTGTATCTCAAAAATGAATAACAATTTTAGAGGGGTGTAAGAATAAAAAATGTTAGTATTTGTGAGACTTTTTCAATGAAATCAAGAAAATGGGGCTGACCCCTTTAATTATGGCCCAAAACACTTGTAAACTCTATTACAAATAACCTAGAAACGATCAAGATTTTGTAATGCATTATAGAAGAAAAGTTGTTGATCGCAAAAATATCTAGAAGAAAAAATCATTGACACGCCTATTTATTACGTAATTTGGGACTTTAAGGGTCCAAAGTACTTAAACTTTCACGCGATATATCTACAGAAGGAGGCATATTTTGTTAAGCATTGTAGAAGAGAAAATGTCTGTATCCATGATATTAATCGATTCAACTAATCAAAACACCAATGTCTGTCCCCATTAAGGCTCTAATGGGCTGGCCTCTTAAATAATCAATCATATGTATCTAAAAAATTAACAACAATTTAAAATAGGTGTAGGAGCAAAAAATGTTAGTATTGGTGAGTCCTTTCGAATGAACTCAAGAAAAAGGGGCTGGCCCCTTAAATCAGGGTCCAAGGCACTCGTGAAGTCTCTTACACTTAACTTAAAAACGATCAAGATTTTGTAATGCATTATAGAAGCAAGTTGTTGATCGTAGCAATATCAGTATGTAAAACTCATTGCCACACCCATTGATGGCGTAATTAGGGATTTCCGATGACTAAAAGCTTAAATCGTTAATGTGCTGTGTGTGAAAAAGCAAAACACTTTGTTAAGCATTGTAAAGGATATTGACAATCGTATATATTATCTGAAAGGGAGGAGGTGAGGGGGAATTCTGAAATTTCATTGATATTTTAATCAAATCGTTTACAAAATTGAACGGAAGACCTACTCATTACTCGTAACGAGATCGTATCGAGTTAATTTTTTTTTTCCAAATTTTGTGCACGCGAGATCTCGAACAATATTCGACCGATCTCAACAGTTTTTCCAACAGATGATGGCACATTATCTGAATTTTATATGTTTCTGAATTTTTTGTTGTCGTCACTTCCGGTCCCGATTTAGGGCCTATTTTGTAATTTTTTACGACCTATTTTGTGCAGAGCAGATCTCAAAAATTATCAGAGATATGAGTTTAAAAATTTCAGGATAGGTAAACTATTGTTTGAAGTTGTGCACTATTTAGTTTTGCACCAGTGGCGCCATTTCTTGGAGCTTGCTTAGGCACGAAAATTGTTTACAAATTTTCTATCAAAATATTCATACGTTTTGATCTGTATCTTTTTATCAGTTGATATTTTGTTAAGAGATATATAACAAAAGTGGTAGAGTATCAAGAATTGTATCCCACTAAATCAAGAAAAAGGGGCTGACCCCTTTAATTAGGGGCCAAGAGACTCGTAAACTCTATTGCAAATAACTTGAAAACGATAAAGAATTTGTTATGCATTATAGAAGCAAAGTTGTTGATCGATACAATATCTGTTTTAAAAAAAAAATCATTGTCACGCCCATTTCTGACGTAATTAGGCATTTTTGTTCATTATCTGAAAATTGGAGGGGGTATAATCCTGAAATTGTATCAATATTTCATGGTATCATTTAAGATAAAAAAAAATCGGACGGAAGACCTACTCGTTACTCGTAACGAGGTCGTATCTAGTGATACTAAATATTGCACAATCTTCTATAGAAATCGTTATGTGTATGGCGTTTATGAGGTGTACAATCTAATTAAAATTAGATGTTAGATCCGCTCGCTTACTCGCTACACAAACATCTAACAACATCCCATAGAGGGTCACGTCAGGGGTCAAATTTGCGTAAAAATAGTGACCAATCGTTTTGGAGACGGACTTGCCTTGTTAACCAATGAAAAACGTCTTTCTTCTGATGTTCGGTTATGTAAGCAAAATGGCGGCGAAAGAGACGATGAACGAAGCAATTGAAAACGTGTTGGAAAAATTTAATATTACTAGTTTGAAAGGAGAACAGAGACAGATATTGGAGTCTCTTTTGAACATGGAAGACTGTTTGGCCATCCTTCCTACCGGATTTGGAAAATATCTGCCCTTCCAGATGGCAATTCCTGTCCGGAGAGAGATGGGCATGAACGCTGGCAAAATTTTAGTATGTTGCCCATTGATTTCCCTTATGCAGGACCAGGTGGTATATTTACGAACTATTTCCATCTTGACTGCAGCATATAAAGGTTGGTTATGAAAAGTTATTATGAAATACTTTGTTCTGCGTGTAATCGGCATTGAATAAAATACAATATACGCATGATACTTGTTGACAGATTATGAAATCAACAAAAAAAAAATGTATTTTGAAATGAATTTACAAGACCATATATTCAGAATCTATTGAAATATTTATCTGTAGGGTCCAGTGATGAGGATGATAGGAGTATTCTTGACGGAAGAGTAGATATTGTGTATGGCTCCCCAGAGGCGTTGGTTGGAAACCCAGAACGGAGAGAATCAATGCGTATTCTTGAAGTCTCAACGATTGTTGTTGATGAGTTTCATACAATAGCAACATGGTAAGTGCACACATTTTCAAGTTGCATATTGATAATGATATAGCAAGTATCTAATTAGGTGGCCTGTGGTGTACATGCAAGTGACTGAAATGTCAAACATTCTAATCTATATGTTGGATTCAAAGTAGAAGAATGATTATAAAATTCAACAATTTCGGTTAATGGTAAATAAGTGAGGTTATCACGAAATATAATTCCAGCTGTTTAAAGCAGATCTATCTTGCATCACATTTTAATGAGATTGAATAAATCCTAATAGACAATAACATTTTGTTAAATATGTTTTGTATTATATAGGGGACAGAGCGAAGATGGCAAGGAGGCGTTTAGGAAATGGTTTGGGCATGTTGGAGAGCTACGATCGTTATTTCCAAATGCCAATGTGTTGGCGCTAAGAGCAACATGCACGAAGAAAACAGCCAAACGTGTAAAGAAGTGCCTAAATCTTAGTGACAAAGCCTTAGAAATCATTGTTTCACCGGATAAACCTAACATTAAATTAGTTGTTAAAAAGGTGTCAAAGAATATAGAAACCGCCATGTTTTGGCTGATCGACCCTCTCCAAGATTTATGTGAAAACTTCCCAAGGGTTATAATTTATTGTACTTCAATTAATGATGCCTCAAAAGCGTATAATTTTTTAATTGAAGAGGTGCCATCTTGTGTCCATCATATTGACTTATATCATTCAGAAACTGAAGAAATTAAGAAAGATTTCATAATTAATGCACTGAAAGAGTCGAACAGTAAACTTCGTATACTAGTTGCAACAAGTGCACTAGGTATGGGAATAGATGCCACATTGCCTTGGTTATATATAATTCATACCATCAACGATTAGCTGATGAAGCAATGAAGAAAATTCTTCTCACAAAAGAGGGTAGACGTCTTTGTCTTTTGGACAATTTTTTGGCTGACTTTGAACTAAACAAATTAAAAGAAAGTTTAGTGGGACGGCACACATGCTGTGATAATTGTGCCATTAAATGTACTGTAAGGAATGTAAATTATTACAAATTGAAAAAATGTATGATTTTTCAAATGTAAACAATGAGAAAAGTGATGACAGTGATAGTGACAAGACAGAGGAATATGAATCTTGTGATTAAGACTTGTATGAAACATTATCATTCTATCTATCAATGTTAATCTCTTATTGATCTTTGAAATTCATTGCTATGTCCAGTCTAATTTACTGAAAACAATGTTTATAAGTCTGGGTTTTGGAATTTGTCTTTTAATCGATGTAAAGGATGTACAGAGTGTTCAGTGTTTTACTAGAAACAGGTACTTCTTTTCATACCAAAACATGTTGATTATGCTTAAATTTTATGAAGTTAAAATGGGTTTTTGTTTCATTATTTAGACAGAATTATATTGATACCAGATATTCATTGGGTGGTAAAAAAAATTATTCATCAGATCTTAAAATTTTAGATATGATAATTTTAGACATAAGCTAAGTATTTTAGCTTTTTAAAATTGAAATGTTTTTATAGATTTCTTCTTCTGAAGGAGATTAAAAAGAGTCTTAAATGACCGGACCATCTAGTCTCTTAATAAATATTTCCAGCCTTGATAATCAATAAAATTAGAATATGTTCTTAATGATAACTACCAACCTAGATAATTAATAAAATTAGAAATGGAGAAAATGCAAACCAAGTGTATCTTATTGATAATTGAAATAACATTTACAGTGAAACATCCGAGAAGGTGGCTATGAAATATTTATTAAAGATGCAATGCAAGGTTAAAACAGTTTTGATATCATGATAAATGTACAATCACAATGTTGCATGAAACAAAAACGCATCATAAAACCTAAATATAGTACATTTCTTATAATAATATACATGGTATATCTACCTGTAAGTCTGATTGACTTGGCATAATGCACCAAGTTATGTTGTACGTGTTGTAATTATACATGTAGTTAAACAGAAAAATAGACAGAAAAACATGTTCATGTGTAATATATTATGCATGATAAAGCATGCACAACAGTACCTACCATTTCAAAACCTAGTAGCAGTTATTAAGTACCGATATATGAAAAAGTTGCTGTCATAAATGGCTAGAAAAGTTAGAGCATAACACAAACATAATTAAACCCGTGGATCTCTAAGTCGAATAAAAGGTTGGCTTGGTTTATGTCTATGTATCATAGTAGATAATCCAACAAATGCATTATCAAATGGGTTTTTGTCCACTGAAATATCTTGAGACTTGAATTTTCGGTTTGGAACAATAGAGAGCATATTAGTATTTTGTAAATCTTTCAAGACCTTTAAAACATCTTCCTTGTAACTAGGGATGTGATGGAAGCCCTTTCTGCTATGGATTTCAGTAATGATGTCAAAATGACTAACTAAATTTATTAAGTGGGGATATTCCTTTGAATGGGCAAGGATGCTTTCTTTTGTTTTATGGCCAGAGCAAGCAATCTTGCTGTCCCTATTTAACATTTCAAGGTATTCGTCCATTGACACATTGTTGTTTTTTCCATCTTGTACATTTACGAACCGGTTGGCTACCATGCGTTCCTTTTGGTCATCAGGGAGAATGTCAGATGTTAACGATATCAAATGAATCGAGCCGATAGAATACTTGACTTTGTTTGTCAGATGGTAGACAGGCAGTTCATATTTTGCCGATCTTACAGCCCTCTCACCGTCACCCATATCAACAGCTGTGTCTAAATTCTTATGCAAAAGTACAAGCTTAAACAGCATGACAATGTAATTGTGCATTTGGTCTTGAGTTTTATCTTTCTGTTTTTTGGATGGTTTTGCAATGTGAATGTCATGAACCTTCTCTTCGTGGGTTTGTAAAGAGACAACACGTTTATGTGACAATATGTTTTGTCACAATGATGACACTTAAATCTTCCTTCCTCTAGTGTTGATGTCCAATAGTTTTCTGGGTGTTGTGGGTCACACACAATGTTACGTAAATTCTGAAAAATGTCATCTGTACTGTCAAAAAAATACTTCCTCAGAATGTTTTCACAAACAGAATCAATGAATTCTATCTTTTCTTCATCCGACATAGCTGCAAAGTTTCTTGGCAGTTCAATTTTATGTTCAATGTCTGGAACATCAAAGTGATTCAGGAAAAGCAGCAAACAGATGGCTTCCAGAATCACATAGTACAGCATCTTGTATGCTCTGTAGGCATTATACACTTGCCCTTTCACATTTCTCATATTCAGTAAGTTTCTACAATCAATTGAAATAATTAAAAGTGATTAACATGTATTTACACTATAAATCCGTTATTAGACACACATTAAATATATGACATAAGAGTCCAATAATCTTGCTTTATTATACCGGTAGTAATATACTGTGCCTTGGTCCACAGCACTCTTGGTTGAATATGTCAGTTTGTGTATAGCCTATAAAGAAATGGTACCATGAATTTCAAAGCATTTTGGTCTTGATTCTTAAATTTTACTTGATACAAACACACATTTTTCTTTACAGCACTGTCAATCAAGAAACATATTTATCAAATACATACCTCTAAGAAATTCATGAGTCTGTGGAAGTCCTCAATTTTCGACACAAAGCCTTGTAATTTTTGCAGCTGCGTTTCAGCATTAGCCATAGCTTTCTGAGCTGCTTGCACTCGTTCATCTGTTAACCTGTCACCTAATTAAAACATTAATCTTATTATATATTAGTCTACTAAATATTTTAGAAACACAAATGGATATAAATAATTGCATTTTTGCTTAATATTTGACTCCTTAACAAAACCATTGCACGATTAATCAGATAAGTATCTTCCTGTAGTATACGTGTACTATAATATTCTTATCTTAGATGAACTAAAAAATTAATGTAAGTCTCATTATCATATAAAACCAACCTCCAAAAAAGACAGATTCCACTACTTCTCCGTCCTTGCATTGGACATATATAGATAACGTTTTCAAAAGCCGAATCAACTCGGGTGTTTTATTTTCGTTGCAATCAAAAAGTCCAAGTGGGTACTTAAAAAAATAGAGAGGAAAAAATGTAACCTTGCATATCTAACATTAAAAGCAACATGGGTTTATATTATTCACTGAAAAAATTAAAATGTTTCATAAAGTAGAATATTTCAATACTAAATCTGTATCTTAATATCCATTTACATTTAAAGAACAATTAACATGTTGAATTGTTTTGATTTTCAATGTAATGAAAAATTATAAATACATGTATAGCAAAATTACTTGCTTTGTTTTCTTTCCAACACAGTAAGAATATTTATGTTCCAAATGCTTTGGGTAAATCTTTCCATAAATTTTCTGCAATTCAGGATGATTTTCGATGACTGAAGTGGAGATAATAAATGTTAGCTCTTTCATTAAGTTCTTTTGGTCTTCTATGGATGGAATGAAGGTTCCAACTTCAATGTCATATGGTGCAGAAGTATTAGAGCCATGTACAGTTGAGATTACTCTATCCACAATGGCGTAGACATGAAAAATCTGTAACAATGAACACAAAACAGAAACTCAGCAAATTAATAATTAATTTCTAATTCATCACATGCACTAATCATGCATGAGAGATCAATAGTTTAAGTGGCACAACCAACTATAATGATGTCTCAAAAATTAAAAGGGCAGGATTCTCCTTCAAGGTGGGTGGGTTCTTTTGTCTGATAAAGATTTGTTTTCTAATAGATATGTATATCCCAAAACACTAAAACAAATGTAACAATGTTAAATTTAATACTCAACAAAAATATTCATTACAATTACATGTATTATTCTGCATTTCTACAATATCTCTCAATAAATAAAACGAGAAAAGATGTAATCCTAAAATAACCGAACACATAACATGAAAAATAACAATTTTTTGAAGTTTGTAACCTCTACTTTCCCATCAAGGGAACATTGGTCAGATTTTGGTTTATTCTCTTTGTCAGAGAATAGGGCTCTCTTTGAGGTTTTTGGAACTGGTTCTGTCACAATTATATTCATTATACATCGTTACATGTGTTAAGGTAGGGAATCAGTAGAATAAAAAACCTAACCATATCTGTTATGATTTTAAGCTGTAAAGACATGATTAGCATGATGACATGTTTTGACGATTTGTCCATAATGTCACCATAAACTTACCAGACAATTTTGTGTTTGAGTAGTGGGTAAGCAAGCACATCTAACATAATTTTACTTTGATTCATTGCTTCAATGCATGTGCAATACATATTTGATTTAAAAATATATTTTAAAAGTCAAACACTGTGACCTTTTAATCTGAAATATTAAACTGTATGTCTCAATTCTTATTAAACCTATTTTAAGCAATACACACACACACACACACACAACAAAAGCAGATTTTTAAACATCTTATGAAATCTAGACATATGTACTCATTAACTTACCAAAGTCTTGTTCTTTTTCACTGACTTTGCTCAGGATCTGTAAACAAAAAATACAAATAACAAAACTTCAATTTCTGAGTTTATAACTAAATAATTAAACAGAGACACTGGATGAAGATTGTTTTACCTCAGGGTGTAGTGCAATTTTTCTGTACTTCGTTAACTCACGGAATGGGGACAGTTTCACGGGTGAGACAAACGACACCTTGGCGAGGGGGTTTGCCGGTCCACCGCAAGTACCACTTGTATTAGGGGGTAGCATTCTCTTAGTAATATACGTCCGTCTGGGAGAGGGGATGACTATAATCTGCGTTCTATACACAAAATCCATACTTCCCCTGATTTTTTGTTTTGCAGTTTGGTTTTTCTCATCAGTTTTAATGATCGACTCAACTGATCTAAAGCATTTTCTGCATATTCCTCCGTCACATTCTTGGATGTCGGATCTTTCGGTCACTCTTTTAATGCATTCGATCTTTTCTGAGTTTAATTTTAGTTTTGAATTTATGAACTATATCTTTACCGTCTGCAGTCCTTTCATGTTGGACGAAAGAAAACCCGCAAACAATGCATGAATCGCCTAAAACACACGTTTTCCTAGGTGTCATCGACTGCGCCATATTTGTTTTCTTTCGTTTAGAACACCTCGGGTGTCTACGTATGCCGATAAAAAAGCCGAGAAGTTCGAATTCTCACCCAACGAATCGGAACAAGTTATTTCATTCGTTAGTTGAAAGGTCACCCTGACGTGACCCTCTATGGGATGTTGTTAGATGTTTGTGTAGCGAGTAAATGAGCGGATCTAACATCTAATTGTAATTAGATTGTGAGTTGTAGACAATAAGTTAGATAATGTTCTCTGCGGTGGGATTGGAACGCACCTTTGGGTTTGCACAGAGAGTGCCATCAAAAACACTTAATTAATGGACGTGAAGGTGTGTTAATGCCACGTTAAGGACATAAGTGGAGAGGCCAGGTCTAAATAAGGTTAGTAATCGCTTGAACAGTAGGGAAAATGTCAGCTTTAAAAGACGCGATCGAAAAGCGAACCGAAAGAAGAAATCGCGGGTTCAGTTTACACCAACGCAGGGAAGTCCATAAATAATAAATAATGCATTTTGCACATGCATTTCAGCCTTAAGAGTTTTTGTCACGTCGTTTACAAGGATATTCTACTGTTTGAATTAAATGGGATTGATAGATTCTTGATAGATAAAGGAATGATGAAATACCGTAACATGTAAATTTATTCAGTATAAAATCGATGACTGTAATTTTCATAGTTCTAACATTCAGAAATAATTCATATGCTTTCAGACGTCTAGATTTAACGGAATACAAAAAATATGCATGCATCGGAATTATTATACCTTTGCTAACATCCCGTACACTGTGTACATTTTGATTCCCCGTACAATCACTACGTACCGTTTGATTTCAGGATGTTCTTATAAATTGTTCATTCCGCTCCAGATTTGGCCGACTATAAGAAGGAGGTCCGACGTACATTTAAACGAGTTTTTATTAAAATTGAGTGAAAGGCTCGGGAGTTAGATTTTTTTTCCTACAGTACAAGCCAAACACGGCACCTGAAACCCAAAAGCCAAAAACTCATAAATGCGCAAAAAATAAAAGCGTTGGTCTGGTCTTTGGTACATTGTTTCATTAAGACTGGAAGTTGAAGTTTAAAGGTTTGAAGATGGAAAAGTCAAGGTTAAAGTTCAAAGGTCAAAAGGTCAAGGACAAGGTTTTATAATGGAAAAAAAAAACTTTTTTCATTTTCCATTGTCTGGTATAAGAAGATCAATGCATATCACTATTGACAGCTTAAGATTTTAAAAAATCAAAGGTCAAGGTCAAAGGTAAAGTTCAAAGGTCAAGGTCACTCTGAAGATTCAAACATTTTTTTTTCAAAGAGAGACAATTCTTCAGGAGTAATTTTTACTTTCAAGATATCAATACTCATTTTTAGGCCCCTTAAACTCCTAAAAGGTGTCAAAAAGTACCCCCTCGGAGCACAGTTTTTAAATTGTACACTCTGCTCTGAACAATAAACCAAAGAGATTTTAAAAATCGGATGAATAGTAAAACAGTTACAAATTAAGGGTTGTTTTTATTTTTGGCCCCTCCAAACCCTTAATTTTTTGCAGTTTTATTTTCAAGACCCTTTTTAGGTCTATGCATTACGTTTATCATTATATAGATGAAATATCGAAAGCTACACTCTTAAACTGTGCGAGAAAACGTAGAACGCTTTTTTTTTCCAACGGAAGACCTTATTGTTTTCGTACTGTTTCTTATTAAGGTCTTCCGTTTCCAACGGAAGACCTTATTGTTTTCGTACTGTTTCTTATTAAGGTCTTCCGTTTCCAACGGAAGACCTTATAGTTTTCGTACTGTTTCTTATTAAGGTCTTCCATTTCCAACGGAAGACCTTATAGTTTTCGTACTGCTTCCTATTAAGGTCTTCCGTTTCCAACAGAAGACCTTATTGTTTTCGTACTGTTTATTATTAAGGTCTTCCGTTTCCAACGGAAGACTTTATTGTTTTCGTACTGTTTATTATTATTATTTTTTTTTTTTCCAAATTTTGTGCACGCGATTTCTCGAAAACTATTCGACCGATCTGAACCATTTTTTCACAGATGTTTGGATGTGATCTGAATTTTATATGTTTTTGAAATTTTTGACGTCATCACTTCCGATATCGATTTATCGGTGATTTTGTCGTTTTTGACGACAATTTTGTGCACGCATAAACTCAAAGACTATCAAAGATATGATTATGAAATTTTCAGGGTAGGTAGACTATAGCTTGAAGTTGTGTCTATTGTTTTTGTTTTACGTCAGTGGCGCTTATTTTGGAGCTCGCCTAGGCTCGAAAATTTGGTACGAATTTTCATTCAAAATTTTCAGACGTTTTGATCTGTATTTTTTTATCAGTTAATATTTTGTTTAAACATATATAACAAAAGTGGTAGAGAATTAATAGTTCTTTCTTACAAAATCAAGAAAAAGGGGCTAGCCCCTATATTTAGGGGCCAAGACACTCGTAAACTCTATTACAAATAACTTTAAAATGATAAAGATTTTGTAATGCATTGAAGAAGCAAAGTTGTTGATCATAACAATATCTATCTGAAAAAAATCATCGCCACGCCCATTTATTACGTAACTAAGAAATTTTAGGGGAAAAAGTCCTTAAACTTTGACGCAATATATCTGGAGAAGGAGACATATTTTGTTAAGCATTGTAGAAGAGAAAATGTCTGCATTGATGGTTCTAATCGATTCCACTGATCAAAACCCCAATGTCTGTCCCCATTAAGGATCTACAGGGCTGGCCCTTAAAATACTCAATCGTTTGTATCTCAAAAATGAACAACAATTTAAGATAGGTTTAAGAAACAAAATAATAGTATTCTTAAGACCTTTTCAATGAAATCTGGAAAAAGGCTTTGGCCCTTTAAATTAGGGGCCAAAATACTCCTAAACTCCATGACAAATAACTTAAAAACGATAAAGATTTTGTAATGTATTATAGAAGCAAAGTTGTTGATCGTAACAATTAATGTCTGCTTGAAAAACTTTTTGGCACACCCATTTATTACTTAATTAGTGATTTATAGTAGCCAAAGTCATTGAACTTTTACTTTTTGTTACTCGTAACGAGATTTAGTTATTATTATTTTTTCCACGAATTTTGCGAATTTTTTTACGCACGCGATTTCTCGAAAACTATCCAGCCGATTTCGGCCATTTTTTCACAGATGATTGCCTATGGTCATAATTCTAGAAATTTTTTTAAATTTTGAAATCGTCACTTTCGGTTCCGATTTACGACCGATTTTGTAAGTTTTTACGACCTATTTTGTGCAGACATAAACTCCGAGACTATCAAAGACATAAATGTTAAACTTTCAGGATAGGTAGACTATAGTTTGAAGTTGTACACCATCAAATTTTTATACGCCAGGGGAGCCATTTCTTGGAGCTCGCTATGGCTCGAAAATTGGGTACGGATTTTTAATCAAAATTTTCACACGTTTTCATCATATTTTTATCAGTTGATATTTTGTTAAGATATATATAACAAAAGTGGTAGAATGTTCAAATTTCTTTTCACCGATATCAAGGAAAAGGGGCTAAAAAGCTAAAAGAACTGTTTAACCAATAACCATAGATACATCGGACCACCTGGGATGGAAGCGTCTACCTTGGTCGATCAAAATTACATAAAGGTCAAAGGTCAAGGTCATTTGCCAGTCTTTGTATCATGAATTTATTCTCTTATGTTAAGTTAGTTAACAAAAACTTTTTCAAAGGTGTGGTAGGCCATTGGACCACTTCAAATTGAACGGTTGACCTTGACCTGTCAACATGAAATTAAGGTCAAAGGTCAAGGTCAAACAAAAATTTACATACTTAATTTATTTCGACTTTTTTTATGAAGTAACGCAGCGAAAATATTTTATAAATTCTATTGAAACCAAAATATTTTAAACATAAAAAATAATGAGGTGGAAAGACCTTTAATTGTTCGAGAACAATTAATCTACTAGTTTTAACCAATAACCATAGATACATCGGACAACTTGGGATAGAAGCGTCTACCTTGGTCGATCAAAATTACATAAAGGTCAAAGGTCAAGGTCATTTGCCAGTCTTTGTATCATGAATTTATTCTCTTATGTTAAGTTAGTTAACAAAAACTTTTTCAAAGGTGTGGTAGGCCATTGGGCCACTTCAAATTGAACGGTTGACCTTGACCTGTCAACATGAAATTAAGGTCAAAGGTTAAGGTCAAACAAAAATTTACATACTTAATTTATTTTTACTTTTTTATGAAGTAACGCAGCGAAAATATTTTATAAATTCTATTGAAACCAAAATATTTTAAACATAAAAAATAATGAGGTGGAAAGACCTTTAATTTTTCGAGAACAATTAGTCTACTAGTTTTAATATTTTTATTATTATTTATCATAGAGACTTCGGACCACTTGGAATAGAAGCGTCTACCTTGGCCAAACAAAATGACATAAAGGTCACAGGAGTAATTGCACCTATTGTACGAAATGCTTGTTATCGCTACTCCTCTGAAACATAAGAGATTGAGGCTTGGAACTTTAACCAATGTCACTAGAGGGTTCTTCAATCTATTCCTACCGAAAGGATCTGAGGCACCCTTCTAGCAGTTATTGCCCCTGAAACTTTTTAACATTCAATAAAAACACTTACAATTACAACTTTTTTACCATACCTCGTAGAGACATCGGACCACTTGGTCGTCTACTTTTGCCGATCAAAATGTTATAAAGGTCAAAGGTCAAGGTCACTTGAAAAAATGTGTATTAATTAGTTTTTATATTTTTTTTTATGAAGGTATTGATAATTTTTTTCATAGATGTAGTAGGGCTTCTTAAGACATTTCAAGATATAACCCTTCAGCTCCTACCTTGAAACAATTATAGAGTTATTGCCTCTTTTGTGCAAAATGTTTGTTATCGCTATTCCTTATAAACCGTTAGAGATAGAGACATGAACCTTTTACTAATGTTTTCAGTACATTTAGGGGCTCCTTCAATTTATTCATATCGAAAGGGTCAAAGGTCCATTTCTAGCTGTTATTGTCCCTGAAAATTTCGAATATTCAATAAAAACACAACGTTTGAACCAATAATCATAGATACATCGGACCACTTGGGATTGAAGCGCCTACCTTTTTCGATCAATACGACATAAGGTCAAAGGTCAAGGTCAAGGTCAAGCAATAAAAAATTCCCTATTTAATCTTTTGACACTTTTTATGAAGTAACACAGAAAAAATACTTTATGCTATTGAAACAAACTTATTTTAAACATGAAACACAATGAGGTGGAAAGACCTCTAACTGTTTGAGAACAATTAGTATACTAGTTCTTTATAATCTTTATATAGTCTTTTAAAATACAGCGTTAAAAATTATTTGAGTTGAACCCTGGTTTTCAAGTTGACAGATTCTGTGTCAAACCGTTTTGCATGTAGGTACGATATTGATTATTCTGGATAAACTAGTTTGAGATCTTCAAATTAATTTTAGAGCGCAAAACTTGAAAATCTAAGCTGTGCAAAGGCTCGTCTAGACCAGAAAATGTGCAGAGTTCTACTACTTGCTCTTTTAATTAGGAACATACTGTATACTGGGTTATTTTCGCCCCGTGTGATTATCGCCCAACAACACATGCAAACAGTTTCGCCTAGTCTTGAATTTGCCCAGACACGTTTGTGTTTCCGGAGATTGGAATTCGCCAAGTCTTAAATTCACCCGAAGACAACGAGGGCGAAAGGTGCGAAAATAAAACGGGGGCGAGTATTTTCCTGTATAAAATATTTGTATTCCTCTCATAATTCTGTGCCTATTTTTATGTGACCCCAAATCAGACTGAAACGATCTCCATTATTAATAACAAAAATGGTTTTGTTTTTGTTTTAATTTGATTAATTTTATTTTAATTGGCTCACCTTAGCTGAAGGCTCAAATGAGCTTTGGTGATCAAAATCTGTCCGTTGTCTGTCGTCGTTGTCGTAAACCTTTTACATTTTCATCTTCTTCTCCAGAACCACGGGGTCGATATCAACCAAACTTGGCAAAAAGCATCGATGAGTGAAGGGGATCCAAGTTGTAATAATAATGATAACTAGATACCATCTCGTTACGAGTAACGAGTAGCTCTTCCGTTCAATTTTTTAAACGATGTGATTAAAATATCAATGAAATTTCAGAATTCTCCCTCATCTCCTCCCTTTCAGATAATGTATAAGATTGTCAATATCATTTACAATGCTTAACAAAGTTTTTTGCTTTTTCACATACAGCACATTAAAGATTTAAGCTTCGCGTCACCAATGGGTGTTGGAATGAGTTTTATAAACTGATATTGTTACGATCAACAACTTTGCTTCTATAGTGCATTACAAAATCTTGATCGCTTTTAAGATATTTCTGATAGACTTTACGAGTCTCTTGGACGCTAATTGGAAGGGCCAGCCCCTTTTTCTGAATTCATTCTAAAGGTGTCTCGAATACTAAGATTTTTTGTTCTTACTCCTCTTTTAAATTGTTGTTCATTTTTGAGATACAAATGATTGAATATTTAAGGGTCCAGCCCTTTAGATCCTTAATGTGGACAGACATTGGTGTTTTGGTTAGTGGAATCTATAAGTATCATCAATACAGACTTTTTCTCTTCTACAATGCTTAACAAAATATGTCTCCTTCTCTAGATATATTGCGTCAAAGGTTAAGGACTTTTGTCCCTAAAAATCCTTAATTACTTAAAAAATGGGCCTGGCAATGATTTTTTTCTGATAGATATTGTTACGATCAACAACTTTGCTTCTTCAATGCACTAAAAATTCTTGATCATTTTTAACTTATTTGTAATAGAGTTTACGAGTATCTAGGCCCCTAAATAAAGGGGTCAGCCCCTTTTTCTTGATTTCCTTGAAAAGGTCTCACAATTACTAACATTTTTTGCTCGTACACCCATCTTAAATTGTTGTTCATTTTTGAGATACAAATGCTTGAATATTTTAGGGGCTAGCCCTCTAGATCTTTAATGGGGACAGACATTGGTGTTTGGATTACTGATATCGATTTAAATCATCAATACAAGTATTTTCTCTTCTACAATGCTAAACAAAATATGTCTCGTTCTCTAGATATAATGTATCAAAATTTAAGTACTTTGGCCCCTAAAAGTCCCTAATTACGTCATAAATGGGCGTGGCAATGATTTTTTCTGACAAATATTGTTGCGATCAACAAATTTGCTTCAATAATGCATTACAAAATCTTTATCATTTTTCAGTTATTTGTGATAGAGTTTACGAGTGTCTTGGCCCCTATATAAAGGGGCCAGCCCCTTTTTCTTGATTTTTTTGGAAAGAACTAGTAATTCTCTATCACATTTGTAATATATGTCTTAACAAAATATCATTTGATAAAAAGATACAGATCAAAACGTATGAAAATTTTGAATGAAAATTTGTATCCAATTTTCGAGCCTAGGCGTGCTCCATGATTAGGCGCCACTGGCGTAAAACAACTAAATAGTGCACAACTTCAAACTATATACTACCTATCCTGAAAATTTCATAGTCATATCTCTGATAGTTTTTGAGATCAGCTCTGCACAAAATAGATCGTTAAAAAATACAAAATCGGCCGTAAATCGGGACCGGAAATGACGAATGGGAAAAATTTCAAAAACATATAAAATTCACGTCACGTCCCATCATCTGTGAAAAAATGGTTGAAATCTGTCCAATAGTTTTCGAGAAATCGCGTGCACAAAATTTGGAAAAAATATAATAATAATAATAATAATAACTAGATCTCGTTACGAGTAACGAGTAGGTCTTCCGTTCAATGTTTTGAAAAGTTCAATGACTTTGGCTACTATAAATCCCTAATTAAATAATAAATGGGTGTGCCAAAAAGTTTTTCAAGCAGACATTAATTGTTACGATCAACAACATGCTTCTATAATGCATTACAAAATCTTGATCGTTTTTAAGTTATGTGTAAGAGACTTCACAAGTGCCCTGGACCCTAATTTAACTAACAATTTTTGTTCTTACACCTATCTAAAATTGTTGCTCACATTTGAGATATAAATGATTGAATCTTTTAGGGGTCAGCCCTGTAGATCCTAATGGGGACAGATATTGGTGTTTTGATAAGTGCAATCGATTAAAATCATCAATGCAGACATTTTCTCTTCTACAATGCTTAACAAAATATGTCACCTTCTCTAGATATATTGCGTCAAAATTTAAGGATTTTGGCCCCTAAAATTCCCTAGTTACGTAATAAATGGGCGTGGCAATGATTTTTTTCAGATAGATATTGTTATGATCAACAACTTTGCTTCTATAATGCATTACAAAATCTTGATCGTTTTTAAGTTATTTGTAATAGAGTTTACGAGTCTCTTGGCCCCTAATTAAAGGGGCCAGCCCCTTTTTCTTGATTTTGTTGGAAAGGTCTTAAGAATCTAACAATTTTTGTTCTCACACCTATCTAAAATTGTTGTTCACATTTGAGATATAAATGATTGAATCTTTTAGGGGTCAGCCCTGTAGATCCTTAATGGGGACAGACATTGGTGTTTTAATTAGTGGAATCGATTTAAATCATCAATACAAATATTTTCTCTTCTACAATGCTTAACAAAATATGTCTCGTTCTTTAGATAAATTGTATCAAAGTTTGAGAACGTTGGCCCCTATAAATCCCTAATTACGTAATAAATGGGCGTGGCAATGATTTTTCCTGATATATATTGTTACGGTCAACAACTTTGCTTCTATAATGCATTACAAAATCTTTATCATTTTAAAGTTATTTGTAATAGAGTTTACGAGTGTCTTGGCCCCTAAAAATAGGGGCTAGCCCCTTTTCCGTGATTTCGTTGGAAAGAACTATTAATTCTCTACCACTTTTGTTATATATGTCTTAACAAAATATTAACTGATAAAAAGATACAGATCAAAACGTCTGAAAATTTTGAATGAAAATCCGTACCCAATTTTCGAGCCTAGGCGAGCTCCAAAATAAGGCGCCACTGACGTAAAAGAAAAACAATAGACACAACTTCAAACTATAGTCTACCTACTCTGAAAATTTCATAATCATATCTCTGATAGTCTCTGAGTTTATGCGTGCACAAAAATGATCGTCAAAAACGACAAAATCACCGATAAATCGGTACCGGAAGTGACGACGTCAAAAATTTCAAAAACATATAAAATTCAGATTACATCCAATCATCTGTGAAAAAATGGTTCAGATCGGTCGAATAGTTTTCGAGAAATCGCGTGCACAAAATTTGGAAAAAAAAAATAATAATAATAACTAGACGCGATCTCGTTGCGAGCAACGAGAGGTCTTCCGTTTGAATAAACCTTACGCTATCGGAATGCTTGTTCTTTTCTATCAATAAGACCGCGGAACATTAACTGGCAAGATTGGAAATATACAGCTTACATCAATTTCACCTGTTACAGTCAAAACATTTGATATGGGCGGGAACAAATTGACACGGACGTCTGAGAAAAGACAAAAAGTCATTTTTGAGTACTTTCTGTGACGACTGGAAGTTACATGACGCCGGATCTAACAGAATATGGTAAGCATATCTTCATATATTGTTCTGTCTTTTCTCAAAGTTTTGATGTTCAAATTTTTGTCAGTTATGAGATCTCGTTGAGAAAAGGTTTCTTGTCTCGAGACCGGAAACAAACAAACGGAAGTAATTAAAGAAATTAAAAGTAATTATTTTAGTTCAATTACTTACAATACATAACTGTTAATTAGACTACATAAAATAATCAAAGAGAAAAGTCTAAAATTATTAAAAACGTCATTTGCTTGTACACTTCCGGAGAGAACCGAAAGTGACGGAAAATAAAATGGAACCTCTTAAACACACCTTCAATCAAATGTCTATCATTCATAAAAGTTTTTTATTCTTGATTTCTTACAGTTTCTGAGATCTCCCTTGTACAAAATTTGTATGAAAAAAAACCTACTGAGATATTTGAGATGACTCACCGGATTTTTTTTAGTTTATTTAACCATGTGTAGGGGACCCATTGTATTTCTATTACTAAAATGTTACTTCCATGATAAATAACAAAAAAAATAATTAAACAAAAAATTATGGAGTACTTCCTGTGAGGACCGGAAGTTAGGCCAGATGAAACAAAATAATGTAAACACATGTACATACATAGGTCTATCATTCAACAAAGTATGGTTGTTTAAGTCTATACCGTTTTTGAGATCTTATTGAGATAAAGATATTTGTCTCGGGACAGGAAGAGGACAACCGGTAGTGCTCAATAAAAATTAAAGTTAGTATTTATTATATACTTTTCCCTCATACATTATTATTTAAAATCTAACTAAAACTGTCGAAGAAAATCATTTAAACTTATAAACAGCTTGATTTGTTTGAACCCTTTCAGTGAGGACCGAAGAGAAACCCGTTAAACACATCTTCAATCAAATGTCTATCATCCTTGTTAGTTTTGTGTGTTTATCACTTACAGTTTCTGAGATCTCGCTGGCACAAATTTTGTTCAAAAGCAGCTACCTGAGATATTCGAGATATCTCACCGGAAGTAGAATTGTTTTGTCTATTTAACATTGCATAAATAAAATATGTAAAGATACTAATATATTAATTCTATGAAAAATAAATTAAATACGAAAATAATTTTTAAAGTACTTCCGGTGACGACCGGAAGTTAGACGAATCAAACAAAATAGAGTAAACAAATGAATATACATACGTCTATCATCCCACACAGTTTGGTTGTCCAAGAAGTTACTATTTTTGAGATATCGTTGAGACAAGGTTTTTAGCTCACCTGAGTTGAAAGCTCGTGAGCTTTTCTGATCACTTTTTGTCCGGCGTCCGTCTGTCTGTCTGTCCGTCTGTCTGTCTGTCAGTAAACTTTTTACATTTTCGACTTCTGCTCCAGAACCACTAGGCCAATTTCAACCAAAGTTGGCACAAAGCATCCTTAGGTAAAGGGGATTCAATTTTGTTAAAATGAAGGGCCATGCCCTCTTTCAAGGGGGGTTAATTAAAAAATCATTGAAAATTTGATGGTATTTTCAAAAATCTTCTCAAAAACCATTTGGCAAGAAAAGCTGAAACTTGTGTGGAAGCATCCTCAGGTAGTGTAGATTCAAGTTTGTTCAAATCATGATCCCCAGGGGTAGGGTGGGGCCACAATGGGGGATCGAATTTTTATATAGGAACATATAGAGTAAATCTTTAAAAATCTTCTTCTCTGAAACTGATCAGCCAGAAAAGCTGTAACTTATGTGGAAGCATCCTCAGGTAGTGTAGATTTAAGTTTGTTCAAATTATGATCCCCGGGGGTAGGGTGGGGCCACAATGGGGGTGTTGAATTTTTACATAGGAATATATAGAGTAAATCTTTAAAAATCTTCTTCTCTGAAATTGTTCAGCCAGAAACACTGAAACTTGTATGAAAGCATCCTCAGGTAGTGTAGATTTAAGTTTGTTCAAATCATAATCTCCAGTGGTAGGTGGGGCCACAATGGGAAGTCAAGTTTTTACATAGAAATATATAGAGAAAAATCTTTTAAAATCTTTTTCTCAGAAACTGATCGGGCAGAAAAGCTGTAACTTGTGTGAAAGCGTCCTCAGGTATGGAAGATTCAAATTTGTTCAAATCATGATACTGGGGGTAGGGTGTGGCCACAATGGGGGGGGGGGGGGGGGGAGGAGGGGCTCAAACTTTTACGTAGGAATATATATAAAAATATCTTTAAAAATCATTTGCTTAAAAAAGTAAGTTCAGATAGTCTAGATTAAAATCATAATCTTCAGGACTAGGGTTGGGCCACATGGGGGGGGGGGGGGTGTCTAATTTTACAGAGGAAAACATTTAAATTATCCACAAAAACTCAAATGTTTTTATATATGGTTTTATTTATATGCAAGCATTTTGAATTATTGTTGATTCTTTAAAGTTGTTTGGACTCTGGCCCCTGGACAATTCTTTGGCCTTACAAGGGGTCCAAAGTTTGATGTAGGTTTATAATCCATATACAAACAGTTGTTTAAGTCTGATCATTTTCTCGAGAACTGCAATGCTCAAGATGTAATATGACTGTAAAATCATCCTTGTCTATCATTGCTCCGGTGAGCGAGGTGGCCCCTGGGCCTCTTGTTTTGTCTCGAGACAGGAAACGGACCATCAGAAGTGCTCAATCAAAATTAAAGTTTATATTTTTCTAACGTTTTCTAATTATACAGTTTTGTTTATCAAGCAATCTAAAACTGTCAAAGAAAAACAGTTTAAATCATTAAAAAATTCAATTGTTTGTACCCTTCCGGTGACAACCGGAAGTGACGGGCGATAAAATGGAATCAGTTAAACCCATCCTCAATCGAATGTCTATCGTCCTTGTAAGTTTCGTGTCTTAATCACTTACAGTTTCTGAGATCTCGCGGGTACAAAATTTATTTTAAAAAAGCTACCGCGGAACATTGGAAATATACAGCTTACGTCAATTTCACCTATCACAGTCAAAACATTTGATATGGACGGGAACAAATTGACGCGGATGTTTGAGAAAACGTTGGATTCAAACTGTAGTTAATATTGGAAGTGTATTTTCAATCCACCTCAGCGTTCCTAACTTGCTATATTACTTATGCGATCGAAACACATTTTATTTAGTATCAGCAAAGCGATAAAAAAAACCCATTTTATTTCATCAATAATTATATAATCAGCAAATATGAGAAGATCCAAATTGGGGAGAGATTATAGGCAAGGCAAAGCATTGTCCGATGATTCAGAGAATCAGTCGCCACTGATACACTTCCTATAGCTACAGTTTCAATCCAATGTTTTCTCAGACGTCCGCGTCAATTTGTTCCCGCGCATTTCAAATGTTTTGACTGTAACAAGTGAAATTGACGTAAGCTGTATATTTCCAATTTTGCCAGTTAATGTTCCGCGATCTTAATTATACATTATAAAATGTCCGGTTTCAATTTTACAAAGTAACACCTACAGCAGTATACATTATGAATTTTGAACACAATCAGTGACATATTAAACGGCGTTATTAATTTCAGCAAAAATTAAAAGGAAGGTTTAATAGGCGTAGCTGTTTTCTTAAAACATCGTTAATTTATGGATTTACTCTTTACTTCTAAATGTTTTAGACATAAGATATATAAAATGCCATACGCTATAAACTGCATTTGTAGAGAGAGAGAGAGAGAGAGAGAGAGAGAGAGAGAGAGAGAGAGAGAGAGAGAGAGAGAGAGAGAGAGAGAGAGAGAAATTAATCAGAAATCGATTTGATAAAGAAATTGATTATCTTTTTATCTGTTTCTTTTGCATATCGATTAATTTTTTTGTGTCAAGTTTATCTTTGCCGACTCACGCTATGATAAAATTTTTTGCTAAGTCGGCAAATAAAATAACCTACATCTTACTAATGTAGTATGGTAAGTTATCCCCCTTTTCCTGAATCCACTCAATACCCCAGTGTTATGTCTAAATGACCAGTGTTAAGCAATCGGTTAATATATTACGAAATTTATGAATTTTGATCTCGATGCTTAATCACTATACAGATATAATAAATCCCGCTTTTTGGGTGAACATTACATGTATGTAGACCTTTGTAAATAATTATAAACTTAAGACAGATTTTAAATGATTATAATCCCAATGCACCCTGCCGTAATGACTTTTTTTTTTTATCAAAAGTGAAAAATCAGACTTTTTGTTTTAACAGTGTATCTCCGATCGGTGTTTACACGTGTTTTTTCCTAGGCCCAAACAGACATACACAGGTGATCAGTTCCACACCTTGTCGCAGTCACCCGGTGGTGTGTATAGTTCAGTGTTTAAACTTCAGAGGTTTTTCTTAATCCAAGACAGACAACAGATATGTATCTGTAGACATATGCAAAGAAGGAGAAAGTACACCGTCTATAATAAAAAAAATGACTTTTTAGCATTGACTTCCAATCAGTAAGAAGGCAATCATTAAAAAATTAATTTCAAATCATTTAAATCCAAAGACAATATCCCGTAACTAGAAATAACTACATATATAATTTTAAACGTCAAATGTACATTTAGGCTTTAGCCACATTACTGCATGTTACCTGTAGTAGTTCTTATTCAAATACTAAAATATTCCTACGTTGGAGAGAGAGAGAGAGAGAGAGAGAGAGAGAGAGAGAGAGAGAGAGAGAGAGAGAGAGAGATTTTATAGTGTTTTATAGTGTTCAGGAAATCAATATATAAACAACATATGTCAATAAACGCATATATACATGCATATATCTATATATATCTGAATAGATACTAAACAGTCCTCCTTTTAAAGTCCCGTAGAATACTTGAAATGTGGGCGCATTGCTAAATGTTTTGTGCATACAGTCAATGAGATGGCGGCATTTCTTTGATGCCGGCAAAGCGACCTGGCGAGCTCTAATGCGGTCGTACTGCAAGGGTGCTTCGGCGGCATGTCTTTGATGCCGGCGATGCGACGAGCGTCTGAATTTAGCGAGCTGCTGACAGAAACAAGACTGTCACAATGCGGGAAATTGACGGTATTTTGAAACGGGCTCTATATTTGTACTGAAAAAAAGGTATTATTTTGATTTATGATAAAATTAAAACGGAAAACATTTAAATCCATCGTTTCAAAGATAAAATCGTTAAACAAAACACAATTAAGAAAGAAAAAAAAAAACATTCGGCACTCGGGGACTGAACCCGGGTCGCCTGGGCCAAAGTCCACTACTCTAACGACTGAGCTACGCGGACTCTCGCTTCAGGACTTTGGATCCCAAAATCTCGAGAATGCGTGGATCGATTTTAAAATAAATTTCATGTTCTGACTTTAGTAAAGCGTCTCTATCGAATAGAAATATTAAAAAAATTCAAAACAAAAAAGTTGAAAAATGACTGTTGTTTGTTTCCTTCCTGTGACGACCGTAAGTGACGGCAGACGTTCGGATATGCGAAGGGCACTGCGGCAGGACACTTTCTACTATCCCTGAAAATTTGAAAGTTCTATCTTAAATACTTTTGGAGAAAAATTGTGAACAAGCAAAAACATAAAATCTTTAATAACTCGGGACCGGAAGTGACGACCGAAAAAATCTCGTGTAATTTTCTTACAAATTTTGTCATGAATAAGATCTGAGAGTTTCATCAAAATCGGCTGAAGCGTTTTTGAGAAAAGGTGACAGAAAAAAAAAAACAATAAAAATAATAGTGAAAAAGAAACAAAGCAATAACAATAAGGTCTTCCGTTGGAAACGGAAGACCTTAATAATAAACAGTACGAAAACAATAAGGTCTTCCGTTGGAAACGGAAGACCTTAACTAGATATGATCTCGTTACGAGTAACGAGTAGGTCTTCCGTTCAATTTTTTGAACGATATGATTAAAATATCAATGAAATTTCAGAATTATCCCTCACCTCCTCCCTTTCAGATAAGGTATACAAATGTCAATATCCTTTACAATGCTTATAAAAGTGTTTTGCTTTTTCACATACAGCACATTAAGATTTAAGATTTTAGTCCTCGAAAATCCCTAATTACGTCATCAATGGGTGTGGCAATGATTTTTAAAAACTGATATTGTTACGATCAACAACTTGCTTCTATAATGCATTACAAAATCTTGATCGTTTTTAAGTTATGTGGAAGAGACTTCCCGAGTGCCTTGGACCCTAATTTAAGGGACCAGCCCCATGTTCTTGAGATCATTAGAAAGGTCTTACGAATAGCAACATTTTTTGTTCTTACACCTATCTTAAATTGTTTTTCATTATTTAGATACATATGATTGATTATTTAAGGGGCCAGCCCTTTAGATCCTTAATGGGGAAAGACATTGGTAATCTGATTAGTAGAATTGATTAGTATCATGAATACAGACATTTTCTCTTCTACAATGCTTAACAAAATATGTCTTCTTCTCTAGATATATCGCGTCAAAATTTAAGTACTTTGGCCCCTAAAAGTCCCTAACTACGTCATAAATGGGCGTGGCAATGATTTTTTCTGACAAATATTGTTGCGATCAACAAATTTGCTTTAATAATGCATTACAAAATCTTTATCATTTTTCAGTTATTTGTGATAGAGTTTACGAGTGTCTTGGCCCCTATATAAAGGGGCCAGCCCCTTTTTCTTGATTTTTTTGGAAAGAACTAGTAATTCTCTATCACATTTGTAATATATGTCTTAACAAAATATCATTTGATAAAAAGATACAGATCAAAACGTATGAAAATTTTGAATGAAAATTTGTATCCAATTTTCGAGCCTAGGCGTGCTCCATGATTAGGCGCCACTGGCGTAAAACAACTAAATAGTGCACAACTTCAAACTATATACTACCTATCCTGAAAATTTCATAGTCATATCTCTGATAGTTTTTGAGATCAGCTCTGCACAAAATAGATCGTTAAAAAATACAAAATCGGCCGTAAATCGGGACCGGAAATGACGAATGGGAAAAATTTCAAAAACATATAAAATTCACGTCACGTCCCATCATCTGTGAAAAAATGGTTGAAATCTGTCCAACAGTTTTCGAGAAATCGCGTGCACAAAATTTGGAAAAAATATAATAATAATAATAACTAGATATGATCTCGTTACGAGTAACGAGTAGGTCTTCCGTTCAATTTTTTGAACGATATGATTAAAATATCAATGAAATTTCAGAATTATCCCTCACCTCCTCCCTTTCAGATAAGGTATACAAATGTCAATATCCTTTACAATGCTTATAAAAGTGTTTTGCTTTTTCACATACAGCACAATAAGATTTAAGATTTTAGTCCTCGAAAATCCCTAATTACGTCATCAATGGGTGTGGCAATGATTTTTAAAAACTGATATTGTTACGATCAACAACTTGCTTCTATAATGCATTACAAAATCTTGATCGTTTTTAAGTTATGTGGAAGAGACTTCCCGAGTGCCTTGGACCCTAATTTAAGGGACCAGCCCCATGTTCTTGAGATCATTAGAAAGGTCTTACGAATAGCAACATTTTTTGTTCTTACACCTATCTTAAATTGTTTTTCATTATTTAGATACATATGATTGATTATTTAAGGGGCCAGCCCTTTAGATCCTTAATGGGGAAAGACATTGGTAATCTGATTAGTAGAATTGATTAGTATCATGAATACAGACATTTTCTCTTCTACAATGCTTAACAAAATATGTCTTCTTCTCTAGATATATCGCGTCAAAATTTAAGTACTTTGGCCCCTAAAAGTCCCTAACTACGTCATAAATGGGCGTGGCAATGATTTTTTCTGACAAATATTGTTGCGATCAACAAATTTGCTTTAATAATGCATTACAAAATCTTGATTGCTTTTAGGTTATTTCTAATAGAGTTAATAAGTGTTTTGGGCCCTAATTAAAGAGACCAGCCCCTTTTTCTTGATTTCCTTGAAAAGGTCTCACAAATACTAACATTTTTTATTCTTACACCCTCCGAAATTATTGTTCATTTTTGAGATACAAATGATTGAATATTTTAGGGGCCAGTCTTGTAGATCCTTAATGGGGACAGACATTGGTGTTTTGATTAGTGAAATCGATTTAACTCATTAATACAAGTATTTTCTCTTTTACAATGTTTCACAAAATTTGTCTCGTTCTCTAGATATATTATATCAAAGTTTGAGAACTTTGGCCCCTAAAAATCCCTAATTATGTAATAAATGGGCGTGGCAATGATTTTTCCTGACAGATATTGTTACGATCAACAACTTTGCTTCTATAATGCATTACAAAATCTTTATCATTTTTCAGTTTTTTGTAATAGAGTTTACGAGTATCCAGGCCCCTAAATAAAAGGGCCAGCCCCTTTTTCTTGATTTCCTTTAAAATGTCTCACAAATACTAACATTTTTGCTCTTACATCAATCTTAAATTGTTGTTCAGTTTTTATATACAAATGATTGAATATTTGAGGGTCTAGCCTTCTAGATCCTTAATGGGGACAGACATTGGTGTTGTGATTAGTGAAATCGATTTAACTCATCAATACAAGTATTTTCTCTTATACAATGCTTCACAAAATATGTCTCGTTCTCTAGATATATTATATCAAAGTTTGAGAACTTTGGCCCCTAAAAATCCCTAATTACGTACTAAATGGGCGTGGCAATGATTTTTCCTGATAGATATTGTTACGATCAGGAACATTGCTTCTATAATGCATTACAAAATCTTTATCATTTTTCAGTTATTTGTAATAGAGTTTACGAGTATCCAGGCCCCTAAATAAAGGGGCCAGCCCCTTTTTTTATTTCATTGAAAAGGTCTCACAAATACTAACATTTTTTGCTCTTACATTCATCTTAAATTGTTGTTCATTTTAGAGATACAAATGATTGAATATTTTAGGGCTAGCCCTCTAGATCCTTAATGGGGACAGACATTGGTGTTGTGATTAGTGAAATCGATTTAAATCATCAATACAATTATTTTCTATTCTAAAATGCTTTACAAAATATGTCTCGTTCTCTAGATATATTGTATCAAAGTTTGAAAACTTTGGCCCCTTAAAATCCCTAATTACGTAGTAAATGGGCGTGGCAATGATTTTTCCTGATATATATTGTTACGATCAACAACTTTGCTTCTATAATGCATTACAAGATCTTGATCGTTTTTAAGTTATTTGTAATATACTTTACGATTGTCTTGGCCCCTAATTTAAGGGGCCAGCCCCTTTTCTTGACTTCCATGGAAAGGTCTTACAAATACTAACATTTCTTGTTCTTACACCTATCTAAAATTGTTGTTCATTTTTGAGATACAAATGATTGAATATTTTAGGGGCCAGTCCTGTAGATCCTTAATGGGGACATACATTGGAGTTTTGATTGGTGGAATCGATTTAAATCATCAATACAAATATTTTCTATTCTACAATGCTTTACAAAATTTGTCTCGTTCTCTAGATATATTGTATCATAGTTTGAGAACTTTGGCCCCTAAAAATCCCTAATTACGCAATAAATTGGCGTGGCAATGATTTTTCCTGATATATATTGTTACGATCAACAACTTTGCTTCTATAATGCATTACAAGATCTTGATTGTTTTTAAGTTATTTGTAATATACTTTACGAGTGTCTTGGCCCCTAATTTAAGGGGCCAACCCCTTTTCTTGATTTCGAGGAAAAGGTCTTACAAATACTAACATTTTTTGTTCTTACACCTATCTAAAATTGTTGTTTATTTTTGAGATACAAATGATTGAATATTTTAGGGACCAGTCCTATAGATCCTTAATGGGGACAGACATTGGTGTTTTGATAAGTGCAATCGATTAAAATCATCAATGCAGACATTTTCTCTTCTACAATGCTTAACAACATTTGTCTCCTTCTCTAGATATATTGCGTCACAATTTAAGGATTTTGGCCCCAAAAAATCCCTAGTTACGTAATAAATGGGCGTGGCAATAATTTTTTCGGATAGATATTGTTATGATCAACAACTTTGCTTCAATACTGCATTACAAAATCTTGATCCTTATTAAGTTATTTGTAATAGAGTCTACGATTGTATTGGCCCCAAATTAAAAGGGCCAGCCCCTTTTTTTTTTGATTTTGTTGCAAAGAACTTTTGATTCTCTACCACTTGTGTTATATATGTCTTCACAATATATCAACTGATAAAAAGATGCAGACCAAAACGTATGAAAATTTTGATTCAAAATTCGTACCAAAATTTAGAGCCTAGGCGAGCTCCAAGAAATGGCGCCACTGGCGTAAAGCAACATAATAGTGCACAATTTCAAACTATGGTCTACCTTTCCTGAAAATTTCGTTGTCATATATCTAATAGTTTCTGAGATCAGCTCTGCACAAAATGGGTCGTAAAAAATTACAAAATCGGCCGTAACTCGGTACCGGAAGTGACGACAACAAAAGTTTCAAAAACAGATAAAATTCAAATCACGTCTCATCATCTCTGAAAAAATTGTCGAAATTGGTTGAATAGTTTCTGAGAAATCGCATGCACAAAATTTGGAAAAAAAAATAATAACTAGATCTCGTTACGAGTAACGAGTAGGTCTTCCGTTCAATGTTTTGAAAAGTTCAATGACTTTGGCTACTATAAATCCTTAATTAAGTAATAGATGGGTGTGCCAAAAAGTTTTTCAAGCAGACATTAATTGTTACGACCAACAACTTTGCTTCTATAATGCATAACAAAATCTTTATCGTTTTTAAGTTATTTGTCATGGAGTTTAGGAGTATTTTGGCCCCTAATTTAAAGGGCCAAAGCCTTTTTCTAGATTTCATTGAAAAGGTCTTAAGAATATTATTATTTTTATTTCTTAAACCTATCTTAAATTGTTATTCATTTTTGAGATACAAACGATTGAGTATTTTAGGAGCCAACCCTGTAGATCCTTAATGGGGAAATAAATTGGTGTTTTGATTAGTGGAATCGATTAGAACCATCAATGCAGACATTTTCTCTTCTACAATGCTTAACAAAATATGTCTCCTTCTCCAGGTATTTTGCGTCAAAGTTTAAGGACTTTGGCCCCTAATCATTCTTAGTTACGTAATAAATGGGCGTGGCAATGATTTTTACAGATAGATATTGTTATGATCAACAACTTTGCTTCTATAATGCATTACAAAATCTTGATCATTTTAAAGTTATTTGTAATAGAAATTACGAGTGTCTTGGCCCCTAAAAATAGAGGCTAGCCCCTTTATCTTGATTATTTTAGAAAGAACTATTAATTTTCTACCACTTTTGTTCTATATGTCTTAACAAAATATTAACTGAAAAAAAGATACAGATCAAAACGTCTGAAAATTTTGAATGAAAATCCGTACCGAATTTTCGAGCCTAGGCGAGCTCCAAAATAAGGCGCCACTGACGTAAAACAAAAACAATAGACACAACTTCAAACTATAGTCTACCTACCCTGAAAATTTCAGAATCATATCTCTTATAGTCTCTGAGTTTATGCATGCACAAAAATGGTCGTCAAAAACGACAAAATCACCGATAAATCGGTACCGGAAGTGACGACGTCAAAAATTTCAAATACATATAAAACTCATATTACATCCAATCATCTGTGAAAAACTGGTTCAGATCGGTCGAACAGTTTTCGAGAAATCGCGTGCACAAAATTTGGAAAAAAAAAAATAATAATAACTAGACACGATCTCGTTGCGAGCAACGAGGAGGTCTTCCTTCCAATTTTAGAAGTTGAGATACATGTATGACCTTTATTTTGCTATTTACCAGCTAAATGATTTGTAAAAAGAAAAAAAAAAGATCTCTTGATTCTGAACAGACAATTTTCTTCTATTTCTTTATCTTTTTTCCTTTTTTTTTTTTTTTTTTTTTTTTTTTTTTTTTTCAGCCCCTTTTTCTTGATATCAACTGAAAGATCTTATTATTTTAAACACATTTTGTTCATTAAGTCTTCAGAAATGTGTTACCGTTCTTGAGATATTTGGGAAAGATTGCTTTAGGGGCCGATCCTTTATCTCCCTGTAGGGTCCATTTGACGAAACTTTGATGGTTAAATTTTATTACGAACACTATTCCTAGCATCTTCTCTTATATAATGCTTTTCAAAATATTTCTCCTTTTTAAGATATAAATGATCAAAATATTGGACTTCTAGCCCCTCAAAACCCCTAATTATGTAACATATCCGAAAACTTTTAACATGCGTAGATAAAGAGCTAGAAAATTAACATTTTTGCTTCTATATCACATTACAAAATGTTTCTTATTAAAGAGATATAGATGAAAGACTTTAGACCCTTCTGGGCCCCTAATATGAGGGGTCAGCCCCTTTTGCTTGGTGTCAGTTGAAAGGTCTTGTTTATATAAACTTTTAATGTTCTACATATGTTAACAAAATATATATGACAAGAAAGATATTCGTGATCAAATCTCAAATTTCCCAAAAAACTGTCAAAAAAGTTAACATCAACATTTTCAGGTTCAGGCGAGCTTCCAGGACAATGACTTCTAGTCAAATCTAAAACAAGCATGCAAATCTACCATAACCACTCTATCTTGCACATAAATTTCAAGTCTTTAACTATAACGGTTTTTGAAGAGATGCGTGGACAATATCATGTCCCAAAATACATGAAAAAGGGAGATAATTCAGAAGCGGAGTTGAATTTTCAGACAAAAAGTTGTATGCAATGAGAGGTTCACCTAAGACATCATCCCTGTAAAAATCATTAAAATCGATGGAGAAATGGCTGAGAAATTAAGGGTGTCTACCAAGAAGAAAATTTAAATAATATAGAAGAATGAGAAACAGTAGAATAACAGTAAGGTCTTCCGCTGAAGACGGAAGACCTTAAATATAGAAGAATGAGAAACAGTAGAATAACAGTAAGGTCTTCCGCTGAAGACGGAAGACCTTAATAATATTAGTAATAATTTACACCATTAATTGGTCCTGTTGTTTTGTTCAAATCTATTGCAGGAAATCGGTAAATTTAAAAAAAAAAAAAAAAAAAAAAAATTCTCCGCAACGCGGTATCGATCCGGGAAGCCTTGCATCTGAAGTGATAGAAAGAAGAGATCCAGCGTTCTTGCATCCATCTTAAGTTGATAGCCAATGTTGTGAACCTTTAGAATAGAGAGGCGGCTAGCGATTGGTTAAGAGGAGAGTATTTGTTGATCAGTTTATTAATAAAAAAACAGTGCTGCTTGTAAACAATGAGGCCGGATGGCGTTGGCTAAGAAATGAACATGCCAGGTCAAACTCATGTCGCGAGCGGCTATTTGAAGATGTGTGAAGGCCACGTCGGATTAACTGATGCGCATTCTCCTGTCAATTTGAATTGCAGGTGCTCGGAAATGGGTTAATTAGCGTGCATCTGTGGATTACAGGTAGGAAAGTCTGAAATGAATTAAGGCCGGTCATGTATTTCAGGCCAAGTCGGAAGAAGAGCCAACTGAGAGAAAATGTAAACAAAATTCGTATAAAGTCGGGGTCTGGGAAGAAAGATCTAGAGTTGTCTTTCGTAGAACTTTAACAAATACGGTTGCTGATAAAAATGTAAACACAGATTTTCAGTGAAATTTGAGCATGAATTTATTAGATACAAATATCGAAGCGTTGAAATTCCGTTTCTCGGGATGATGGTTTGATGCCGCTGTACTGGATAACTTTCTTCAATACAGTTCATTTGCTTTCAAATTTGGCAGGCAATTAGATTCAGGTGTAAGGAACAATCCCACGAATTTTCGCCAAGTTGTACAGAGTTTTACTGGAGCTGGAATTTTTATTCAGAGGCGTAGTCTAAAACGCGGTCTGGAGTAAAATCGTATTCAGAGTTTCAGACTTTAAAAACATTCTGACAAACGATTGTAACACTTTGCTAGGTGTTATTTTATGAAGAAATATTGAATTTCAAGTTCAAATATCGAGGGTCAAGTTCATATAAGGATTCAATACTTCTACAAAATACGAAGAGGAGGGGGGTGGGGGCTAATTCTACATATAAATGAATCTGATATATATCTGATATATATGTTGCAGATACTTGTAACACATCAGTTCTTAGAGGTCAAAGGTCAAGGTCACTCTATCAGGGGATACGACTGCTCGACCAAGCCATCGCAAGTGGTTTGGTGTCCCTATGACCAGTCGTTTTCATTTTTTAAATTTTTCGCTAAAAATCAAAATTGCGGACGACAGTAATTCAAAGAGAAACCGCAAAACCGCGCGTCAATAGCAAAGAAACGTGAAGTGTTTTTGAGACGCAGGGTAAAACGCCCTCATCGTTCTCCGAAAGCAGTACGACGTGCATGAAAGTGTTTCGATAAGTCGCGAAACAAAAATTCACTTTATGGAATAAAAATAAATAGAATAATAATAAAAATAAACAGAACAATATCAATAGACCTTTACACGGTGGTGTAAAGACCTAATAAAGAAGACGTGAGATCATTCGATGAAGCCAAAATCTGAGTATGCATGCTAAACCGAACATTTTGGCACAAAAAAAAAATGTTTACGTCAAAGGTCAAGGTCACCCGTTACCCAAAAAAGTGGTAAAAAGGGTTTACGGACTAGTCGCACAAGATAGAATCTTGGAATTCGTGTCAAATGGCTCTCTATCGCCAGGGGTCAAGGTCAACTTTCAGGGGATACGTCTACACTGAAAGATCACACTTTTGCAATATGACAGCTTTATCGGATCCTAGTTGACCTTGACCTTTTACCTTGACCTTTGCTGTAGTCAGAAAGGTCGTCAAAGCCATCGCAAGTGGTTTCGTGGCTCTACCTTTAGTCGTTTCATTTTTTTTTAATTTTTCGTAAAAATTGAAAAATTTGAGAAACAGTCGTTCTAGGAGGATACTGGGAAACCGTTTGTCTTTTGGAGATCTGCGACTACTCTTCAGACTGACATCATCCGCGAAGGTATCCAACTTGCAAGTGTCACGGCTTCCGAGGAGTAGCGATAACAGACTTTTACATGCATGCGTCAACAGGAGCGAAACGTGAGGTTTTTTTTAAGAAGCAGGGTCGAATGCCCTCATCATTTTCAGAAAGCAGTATGACGTGCATTAAAGTGTTTCGATAAGTCGCGACACAAAAATTTCACTTCACTTACGGAAGAAAAATAATAATTACTAGACACGATCTCGTTGCGAGCAACGAGGAGGTCTTCCTTCCAATTTTAGAAGTTGAGATACATGTATGACCTTTATTTTGCTATTTACCAGCTAAATGATTTGTAAAAAGAAAAAAAAAAAGATCTCTTGATTCTGAACAGACAATTTTCTTCTATTTCTTTATCTTTTTTCCTTTTTTTTTTTTTTTTTTCTTTTTTTTTTTCGGCCCCTTTTTCTTGATATCAACTGAAAGATCTTATTATTTTTAACACATTTTGTTCATTAAGTCTTCAGAAATGTGTTACCGTTCTTGAGATATTTGGGAAAGATTGCTTTAGGGGCCGACCCTTTATCTCCCTGTAGGGTCCATTTGACGAAACTTTGATGGTTAAATTTTATTACGAACACTATTCTTAGCATCTTCTCTTATATAATGCTTTTCAAAATATTTCTCCTTTTTAAGATATAAATGATCAAAATATTGGACTTCTAGCCCCTCAAAACCCCTAATTATGTAACATATCCGAAAACTTTTAACATGCGTAGATAAAGAGCTAGAAGATTAACATTTTTGCTTCTATATCACATTACAAAATGTTTCTTATTAAAGAGATATAGATGAAAGACTTTAGACCCTTCTGGGCCCCTAATATGAGGGGTCAGCCCCTTTTGCTTGGTGTCAGTTGAAAGGTCTTGTTTATATAAACTTTTAATGTTCTACATATGTTAACAAAATATATATGACAAGAAAGATATTCGTGATCAAATCTCAAATTTCCCAAAAAACTGTCAAAAAAGTTAACATCAACATTTTCAGGTTCAGGCGAGCTTCCAGGACAATGACTTCTAGTCAAATCTAAAACAAGCATGCAAATCTACCATAACCACTCTATCTTGCACATAAATTTCAAGTCTTTAACTATAACGGTTTTTGAAGAGATGCGTGGACAATATCATGTCCCAAAATACATGAAAAAGGGAGATAATTCAGAAGCAGAATTGAATTTTCAGACAAAAAGTTGTATGCAATGAGAGGTTCACCTAAGACATCGTCCCTGTAAAAATCATTAAAATCGATGGAGAAATGGCTGAGAAATTAAGGGTGTCTACCAAGAAGAATATTTAAATAATATAGAAGAATGAGAAACAGTAGAATAACAGTAAGGTCTTCCGCTGAAGACGGAAGACCTTAACTAGATACGATCTCGTTACGAGTAACGAGTAGGTCTTCCGTTCAATTTTTTAAAAAAGTTTAAGGACTTCGGCTCCTATAAATCCCTAATTAAGTCATAAATGGTTGTGGCAAAGAGTTTTTCAAACAGACTTTGTTACGATCAACAACTTGTCTTCTATAATGCATTACATAATCTTGATCGTATTTAAGTTATTTGTAATAGTGTTTACTAGTATCTTGGCCCCTAATTTTAAGGGCCAGCCCCTTTTTCTTGAGTTCATTGAAAAGGTCTTAAGAATACTATCATTTTTTGTTCGTAAACCTATCAAAAATTGTTGTTAATTTTTTAGATATAAACGATTGAATATTTTAGGGGCCAGTCCTATAGATCCTTAATGGGGACAGACATTGGTGTTTTGATAAGTGGAATCGATTAGAACCATCCATGCAGACATTTTCTCTTCTATAATACTTAACAAAATATTACTTTTATTACATTCCTTCTCTAGATATATTGCGTCAAAGTTTAAGAACTTTGGGCCCTAAAAATCCCTAGTTACGTAATAAATGGGCTGGCAATGATTTTTTCTGATAGATATTGTTATGATCAACAACTTTGCTTCTATAATGCATTACAAAATCTTTATCGTTTTTAAGTTATTTGTAATTGAGTTTACGAGTGTGTTGGCCCCTAATGAAAGGGGCAAGTCTCTTTTTCTTGATTTTGTTGGAAAGATCGTAAGTATAGTAACATTTTTTGTTCTAACACCTTTCTTAAATTGTTGTTCATTTTTGAGATATAAATGATTGAATCTTTTAGGGGTCAGCCCTGTAAATCCTTTATAGGAACATACATTGGTGTTTTGATTAGTGGCATCGATTAAAATCATCAATGCAGACATTTTCTCTTCTACAATGCTTAACAAAATATGTCTCCTTCTCTAGATATATTGCGTCAAAGTTTTAGGACTTTGGCCCCTAATAATCCTTAATTACGTAATAAATGGGCGTGGCAATGATATTTCAGATAGACATTGCTACGATCAACATCTTTGCTTCGATAATGCATTACAAAATCTTGATCGTTTTAAAGTTATTTGTAATAGAGTTCACGAGTTTATTGGCCCCTAATTAAAGGGGCCAGCCCCTTTTTCTTGATTTTGTTGGAAAGGTCTTAAGGATACTAACAATTTTTGTTCTTACACCTATCTAAAATTGTTGTTCATTTTTGAGATTAAATTGATTGAATCTTTTAGGGGTCAGCCCTGTAAATCCTTAATGGGGACAGATATTGATGTTTTGATAAGTGCAATCGATTAAAATTATCAATGCAGACATTTTCTCTTCTACAATGCTTAACAAAATATGTCTCCTTCTCTAGATATATTGCGTCAAAATTTAAGGTTTTTGGCCCCTAAAAATCCCTGGTTACGTAATAAATGGGCGTGGCAATGATTTTTTCTGACAGATATTGTTATGATCAACAACTTTGCTTCTATAATGCATTACAAAATCTTGATCGTTTTTAAGTTTTTTTGTATTAGAGTTTACGAGTGTGTTGGTCCCTAATTAAAGGGGCTAGCCCCTTTTCCATGATATCGGTGAAAAGAACTTTTCATACTTTACCACTTTTGTTATATATGTCTTAACAAAATACCAACTGATAAAAAGATACAGATCAAAACGTGTGAAAATTTTGATTAAAAATCCGTACCCAATTTCGAGCCATAGCGAGCTCCAAGAAATGGCGCCACAGGAGTAAAACAAAAACAATGGGCACAACTTCAAACTATGGTCTAACTATCCTGAAAATTTCATATTCATATCTCTGATAGTTTTTGAGTTTTTGTGTGCACAAAATAGGTCGTAAAAATGAACAAAATGGCCGATAAATCGGTACCGGAAGTGACGACAGGAAAATTATCAAAAATATTTGAAGATCATATGAAGTCCAATCATCTGTGAAAACATTTTGGAAATCGGTCGAATAGTTTTCGAGAAATCGCGTGCACAAAATTGACTACTTTCCTTTCGATTGGTCAATTGCTGGTTGGATACCTTGAAAATACACTTTTATAGCATCATGATAACTGAAGTAGACAGGAACTTTCACAACTTTAATGGACATTTCTTCAGTAACATAAATGTGATCTAGGATAGTTCCTCCTTCAGTTGTGGGAAAGTCAACTCTTTGTTCGAATCCTTTTGACTGAAGAGTACTTGAAATTGGTCCTTTTGATCCGGCATCTTCGTTGATATCTCCAACTACAACACACTGAAATCCACGTTCCTGGAAAACATTTACAACATTCTGAAGGGTATCTAGAAAAAAACCAACGTTTATGTTGCCTGGTCTGTAGATCACTATTATAATGATGTTCTCTTTGCAAAGCTCTAACGCCATACCCTCAATATTCTTTAAGGGAAGTTCATGAACTCTTATATTTTCTTCTTTCCTTTGGAACACACCTATTCCCCCGCCTCTGGCTTGACCTAAATTCCGAAAAGTGTTTGATGAATCATCATAACACATTGCTCTAGAAATGCTGTAAAAATTAAAACCCGGAATTTCAAATTCTGATAAGTCTTCCTGTCCTCTGAGCCACGTCTCCGTTAAACATATTAAATCTGCTCTCCTAAGTCTGTTGTCTGATTTGATGTCGTGTATATGTGCCCTTAGACTTTGCACATTAAGTAGAAGGATCGTTTTGCATTCTTCAGTCTGTATTTGCCCAATTTCACCTACTTCGTTTGGAACGAATCTTTGCATAATGCTCAATGATGCTTTCACATCTGGATCAGCGTAAATTTTCTTCTTCAGTTTATCTTCGTCTGCAGTCTCTATGAATAACCCATCCTTTGCAGTTACTCTACTAATTGCTACATATGCTTGACCAGCAGCAAAAGTTCGATCCAAATTGACCACTACCTTGTCTGTTGTCATTCCTTGCACTTTGTGTGCTGTGCATGCCCAAGACAGTTTTAACAGAAATTGGTGCCGAACTACATTTTTGGTATTCTTTTCCTTGATATCTTCTTGAATTCTTTGAAGCACGATCTGATTTCCATGTGAAGTAATTGTGCGATGGAGTTTACCGATTTCTTCACTGTCAAATATCACTCCAATTCCTTGAATGTTTTTTTTCTGATGATCTCTTCCAAATTCAAAGTGCGATATATAACCCATTGCACCATTTACAAGTCCATCCTCGACATTCACATTTCTTGTAAGCATAACCCTTGCATTCACAGCTAAAAGCAGTGAAGATGGCAGTCCATCGGTTTTGGTTGTGATCAATGGTTTGTCACGTAGTTTTAACCTCCCTGTTGTCTTGTCTTTCTGGTAATCTTCGGCATATACCTGTATCAAATCTGCACAGCATGTTTGCAACTTTTCGAGATTGAAATCGTTAACCTCTCCGTTTGTAGAATATACGTGCAACACGTCATCTGGACCATCTCTGATGCAATCTCTCAGAACTGTCAGAGCTTCATTCGATATTTGCTCATCAATTGTTCTAACACGCAACGAATTTAATACGGCAGCAAATTCAACATCCTCTCTCTGGCGCATTATTTCGTCTAGCTCAATGATTTTAAAAAAATCTAACCAATAATCAACAGGGTATGTGTCATTTATCTGATACAATCTCTCGTCTTTTCGTTGCTTTACAGGGGGAAGCTTGTAGAAATCACCTACAGCAATGACCGAAATACCACCAAATGGTTGCTTGCATTTTTTTATTTGAACGAGTCGTTCATGTATGTAATACATCAGACGTTTAAAGACCATGGATACTTCATCTATGATCAAGATTTGCACATTCTCTAATTTGCACCTTATTGCATTTAAAGTTTGTTCCTTCAATGGATCATATGGAATATGTAGTGCTTTTGTCAATGAGAATACATGGTGAATTGTGCTTCCTCCTATATTAAATGCAGCCGTTCCTGTGAAAGCAGTTAAAAGAACGGATAAGGCATTAGGTATGGGCATTGTCTTTCCAAGAAGTCTTGAGGCTTCAAAATGAATCGCTTTAATTAAGTGAATTTTCCCTGTTCCTGCTCCGCCTGTTATAAAAATATGGAATGGTTCTGCTTTTCCTTGAGATATTTTCTGCAGACACCATTCGCGTACTGAATAAAAGACCACTTTCTGTTTATCATTTAAGCTTTGCAGTATAGGTAGCATTTCTTGTCTTGAATTTGACGCTTCCCTGATGTGATATATAAAATCTGCATTGTCTTCTCTTTCAACTTCTTTAGTTACTTCCTTTTCTCTACTGTCTTCTGTATCCAATTTTGACTTCTGAATTAAACACTCTTCCCGCTTCATTTCAGTATCGGGACAAAGACTTGCCCATGTATCTTCAGGCTCGCCAATCATTTCAAACATTTCTTCAGCGGTTTCAATTGCTTCCTCATCCTTCGAAAACTGATTTCGATGCTCATTGATCACATCCTTCACTGCTTGTAAATCTCTACCTAATCTGACAAACCCATTGCTATAAAATGATTCATAGAGATCGAAACCTTGTGGTTTCAGTTGATTTTGACTAACATAAGGCAGAAACAGCTGAAGTATTGATTGAAAATACTTTTCTGGTGCACTTTCAGCATTGAATCTTGGATATCTTATGATAGCTGGTTTACCCCTTGTTCTTCTCTGGATATAACCTTTTCCATTTCGCAATTCGTATACTCCTTCCTTTTCAACCTGTGGAATTTGAGATTTTGCAAGTACCCTGAACTCGGAGCAAAACTGTGCTAGGCACATCTGATTGAAAAAGTCAGTCTGTGGGCGATTTTCATATCTTTCTACAATATTCGTCATCCAATTGTCTTCCTCATCTTCATCGTCATCAGACTTTGTTCTTTGTTTTCTTTTCAGATGTGAAAGAGGTTTGCTTAAGCGTGTTGGATTTTCCCCAACAGGAATAAAGACTACTTTCCTTGAGCACTCTTTTATTTTTAAATTACATACTCTGTACACAGCTTCTTGTGCACTGACTTCTCTGTGGTTTAAATAAGCTGATCCTATTTTCTTAATTGTTTGCTTTGCACTTAGATTTCCTTCAGTTGCCTCAATTTTCGTTTGTTTTAGTAGCATGCCCATTTCTCGTTCTGATTTTGAGATGTAAGAAATAATGTACACAATGCAACTAAACGGGTCAAGAACAAATTGAATGTCGATGTTGGCATCCCAGCATTTGAGGAGACATTCGTTGTATTGATTTGTCCACATTTCTTCTGGATCTCTCTTTAAAATTGTTGTTGTTCTTGATGTTAGTGCTCTATGTGCGATCTCATAATTTTCTTGCGACAGAGATAAATCTGTGAATATCTCTTCAGTTGTTTGAGATTCGATATTATCATCAAGAACTTTATTCCACACTTTAAGTAAGGTATCCTTAGCTTGATCTGTATTGATTTTAAAATTGGTGTGAAGACTATCTGCATCTTCCTCATGTCGTTCAGCTATGAATGTTCCTTCTGACGGTGGTCTTGGGAAGTTGAACCTGCATTCTGTCCCCTTTTTTCTACAAGATTTAGAGTGATTTTTGCTATGTTGTTGGACACTTAAGACAGCCTGTCTTAGTTCTTGCTCATCATCTTCGGATGGTATGGAACATGTCACATACTTGTCAATGAACTCACATACACGTTCCTCACTATCTTCCCCTAATTTTGGTGCATCTTCAACCCAATATAAGCAATGCATATGTGGGGAACCCCTTTGTTGGAATTCAACTCTTACAAAGTAGTCCACAACATTACCTATGGGTTTGGCTGGTGATAGAATGACTTCTTTTTGGAATACATGAAATCTGTGTTCAAACATTCTGGCAACAGTGACTGGGTTTCTTCTAAGAATTTCACTTTTTTGAGACCAGTCTAAATCGGATGGATTTCTATTGTCATTCTCATGATGCAAAATGCAAGCCACTATTTCATTCCATCTGAATTCAGCAGCCGAGAAAGAACAAAACCATGTGGGAATTCCTAACTGTCGCAGCATTGCAAAAAGATCTTTTTGTGTTGTTGACCAATATGCAGGTGTTCCTCTTATTGGTTGCATGAATCGCAAGGCCTCATCATTTCTGAGAAGTTTAGAGAGCACATTTGGGTCTTGTAGCATGTCTGATGTCACCAACTTTCCATCGTTACTTTTGGACAAAGACTTCCGTACTGATATTTGTGTTTTTTCTATCACCTGTTTCAATTCTGACATAAATTGCGCAAAAAATATATAATTCGTGTCCTTTGTAAATCTATTGTCTGTATTCATAAGTCTGTTGTTGAAATATCTAGAAAGTGTTATCCTTTCATCCCTCTCTTCATTCCATGAAAACCTGCCAGATGGGAATAAATGTGGGAATGCTTTTGCTTCATTTCCTTCTTCTTGTAACATTCTAACAGGGTTTTGTCCTTCACCTGGTGCAATATTATATACATCATCAAAGTAATGATCAAGGACTTCTTGTGCGATGTCCACAGGTTGTAAACAAGTGTCAGTTGCAACTTCCTGGTTGTCATTTTTCTCCGTCTCCGGCATATCCTGATTGCTTTCACTAGTTTCGGTAGTATCGTTCAACAAACAGTGATCGCCATTGTCAGTCCAATTATTGTTTATACATACGTCTTGGTACCATTTATTTTTCTCTTTCAAAAATTCAAGAGCAGCTTAACGTGTCGTGGACTTACAAATTGGTATTCGTAGTAGCCTTTGTAAGATAACTTGCGTTTTAGTTTCACCCTCAGTAAAAGATTCTCATCAACGTTCAGTGGCAAACACGTTGTTTTCTTTATATTTGACGGAACACACACTACAGGTCCGTGCACATTTCTTTGACCACCTTGTGGAAGAGACATGACTTTCATGAAAGGAATGTGCAGAGCGATGAGGTGTTGTTCTAAGGAATTCAAATTCCCGAGCTCTGGTGGAATTTCCTCAAGTGACATCTTATTAATTGCAGCCTCTTGTGGGATTTTTCCGCTCATGATTTTTCTGTGACATGTAAAACACACCCACAAAGAAGATCTAGGACAATAATCTTTACACGACACGCCACACTGGTGAACATATTTGTCATCTATACACTGATCTGCCACATTTTGTGCCTGTTGGTTTATTGTATACATTCCGTGTGTGCATCCACGAACCTGGTTTTCAAACATCAAACGATGACAACAACAACATGTGTACTCTGGTCCTTGTTTGACAATGTGTCTAAACATATTCACAACTTCGCCTTCACCTTTCAGCTTTTCAATCCGTTCTTGTCTTGTCTTTGAAACGTTTTCTATTTTTAGTCTTTTAGCACCTGAACTCATATGGTAACTCACTTTGCTAGCAAATTTGACTTTTTTTCTGTGGTCTTCATCTAACTTGTACTTTTCTATACTTCTTTTTTTGACATTTTCCTTGTGCACTTCATCCGATTTGTACTTTTCTTTACTTCTTTTTTTGACATTTTGCTTGTGCACCTCATCCGATTGGTACTTTTCTGTACTTTTTCTTTTCACATTTTGCTTATGCAACTCATCCGATTTGTACTTATCTGTATTTCTTTTTTTCACATTACATCTGTGCATCTCATCTGATTTATACTTTTCTGTACTTTTTCTTTTAACCTTTTCTTTGTGCATGCCATCCAATTTGTACTTCTGTGTACTCATAAGTTTTACATTCTCTTTATGTAGGATATCTGATCTGTACTTCGTTTTGCTCCTGCTTTTCACGTCCTGTCTGTGTGACTCATCTGTCTCGTACTTTGCGATGCTTTTTTGCTTCATGGTCATTCTATGTTCTACATCCAGTGCATACTTCCGCACACTTTCCTGTCTTAAATTTGCCCTGTTATTTTCGTCAACCATATACCTTCCTTTACTGGTTTCTTTAATCTTCGATCTAAATGCCTCATCGTTCATGTATCGCATTCTTTTTCTAGCAAGTAAATCTTCATTTTGCATTTTAAAGAATTTGTTGCGTTTCGCTCTCATTCTTTCTCGATTTCTTAATCTGTTGTTATATTCAGTCATGCCCTCATTAATTGGTGCAACAGGTTGGTGTTGTAAATTAGTTGACCTACTCATCACCATTGTCACAACATCATAATGATTCTGATCTTTGTGGTGCAAATAAATTGACCCTAATTGATCAGTATCTAAATCTGAATCTACCATTCGGCCAGAAAAAAGAACCCATCGATTGTCTGAGTATGTATAAATATCCGTCTTCAGCAAATGAGAAAGCCCCAGAATTTCTATTTCAGTTGCCCATGTTCCATTTTCAATCACATGAGTGTTTGAAATATGGCTCCCAACAGAGTCTTGTTCATGTCTTAAAAAAGGTTTAAAACTCAACTGGTTCTGGAGTAAATGATTGCAAACCGCTGAACGAATTATTTCATGATAGTCTTGTGCTTGCGTCAAACTAAACGAAATTGCCTTAAACAAACAGTTTCCATCTTTATCTATGTCTTTCACCTCAACTGGCTTTTCCATGTTTAATATCTCAGCCGCCACGTCTTTTGAATTGTCAACAAATGAGCAAAAAATTCCGATTGATTGACACAGCCACTGTTTCTCCACATTTGAGAGAGGCAAGAAATTAAAACCATTATTTTCGCTGCAAACAAACTCAATGTCATCATGACTGGATAAATGAGCGTTTGGTTTAACACTGCAACATTCTCCAACATTCTGTACTCCTGTAGTATTTTCATTTTCCACTGTATTGACAGACTCTGTGTTTTCTTTCATTGAAACAGATAACTCCCTACATTGAAATTGTTTTATTGAGCATTGCACTCCTGTTATTTCACATTGCACAGTTTCAGAATACCCCATCGACCTGGCCAAAGTCACAATATGATTGAATAAATCATGGATTGTCCTGTACAGCACCCTTGTACTTTTTCCATTTTCACTCAGGTATCCCTCTACAGATCTAGAATGGGAATCAAACGTAAAATACCCTTCATTTCTATTCCCTATTAAAAGCGTATTTCCGCCAAAGCAAACAAAGCATCCATCTGTGTCAGCAAGAGCAATCTGAAGAGCATCTATAAGTGGATATGCATTGAACTCATCATATTGAGGTTCACCTGTAGATAGATTGATCAAACTAGGTAATGATTCATTTGCTTTGAACTCAAATGTCTGACTAAAACACTCAAAAAACTGAGGTAATTCATCAACTAAAAGGTATCTACTAACAATTGTTGAACTGTGTTGTAAGTAAGTAGATAATTCATTTCCTGTAAACAAAACAGTGTTCATGTCTCTTCGATCCCAACAACTAGTATCCTTAATGCTTTGAAATGCCACTGCCGCAAGACAGCTTGCTACACATTGCGTTCCAGCATTATCACCAAAAATGATGTCAGCTTGATGAAAAGTCCCTTGAACAGAAAAACATACCTTATTTGTTGTTGACATGCTATTGTTGTTAGGTCCATGATCATCACAATCATCATCATCATCATTATCACATTCATTTTTCATATATACAGTATCATCATAAAAATTCCTTTCAGTATACTTTTTAGTTCTCGTTAAGTTTCTGGGTGCATCAATCGGTATCCTGCTGGACTCATCCCCACTAAATGAGGATGACATATCCAGCTGAGCCTGTCCTGCTGAGCCAGACACGTGCACGGTGTCCGGCTCAGGTACCCTCGGTGAGGTACAAACCCACGGTGGGGAGTCAGGGGACGGTGCCAAGCCGCCGTTCTGGGCACACAGACGACTTCCCTGAGAAGATGCAGAACTCAGGGCATTTGGATGCATTCTCTCGCGAAGAGAGGCCTGCATCCTGGCCAGGGTTTTTTCTTCCTTCAGAGGAAACCCCATGGAAACCTGCCCCGGAAGATAACCGGGGAAAGCTGAGACAGCTTCTTCTTCTACCCCACATGAGGTAGCAAAATTTACAAGAGGCTCATCTAATTCGTCTGAAGGGATCGGCTGATGCTGCCTTGCATCCCTCATTCTCTGCCTGTTTTTTAGGCGTCTGATCTTCTGACTCATGCCTTTAACCTTTCTCTTTGGCATCTAAAAAACACAGATAATAAAACATTTTTATATCCTGCAAAAGCATAAGAAATGATTATTTTTGCACAAAATTTTAAACTAAACAGCATTGAAATGGCTACCATCTGAAAGGGCAGCAAAAATTTGGCCGGATTAGGCAACATTCGGTTTGGGGGACATCGTTGCAAATTAATTTTATTATTAATGCAGTAGGTCTTGATCGTGTATTCTTGCAATATTTTCAATTCTTCTGAAAATGGTTCAAGGTCGCTTCACACCCTTTAACTAAAGACCCTCTGTGGTTAAAGTATGAGCCAGATCTGGCATGAGGAAAGAACATATGCTCCAGACATGAGATCTCCAACGAACAGATGGACAAAAGAATGGAAAGACGCAGAACTAACATCTTACTCACTTTAAGAAATCATGCTATAACTTTCTGGAATCTTAACTCAATATTGATCATATAAGCAAAATTTAACATTGAAGACAGATTCCTAAAAACAAGCTTTTGCTTTATATAATGGGAAATGCAGGAAAGTTTCAAAAATGGAAAAATGAAGCAGTAGTATTTAAATAGGTATAAATTTAACTCAGAAGTATTAGGAAAAAGCTGTTTGTTATCTAAAAATTCATCTGTTATAATGATCAAAATACAATGTAAATATCTCATTAATACAAAATATTACATTGTAATTTGATACATAAGATGATCATGATAATTATCTTCATATCGTGAGATTGTATCAATCAACAGAAACCTGAACTAGAAATTTAATGACCCAGAATTAATCATTTTTTCATTTATTCCATTCCAATTACATATAGTGTCAATGTACATGATGTAATATATATAGATTTAAAGGCGCAAGTGTTCAAAGTTGCCAAGACTAAAAGAATCTGGCATAATTTCATCACATGATGAAACTAAAGGTAGTAGGAATGTGATTGTCAGACTCACATCCAGCTAAACAAATTAAGGGATAAATCATGTGGCTAGAAAATTGGGGCAAAAGAGTTAATCTTATCTAAACCATTTCAGAGATTACTTCATTAAAGCTGAACATTACTCGTAAAAGGCATTATCCATCTTATTTCTACTTCCTCTTCGCTATCCCTACAACCCCTATATATAAGCCGCAGAAATTTTAACAGTTCAAAGCATTATGCTATACAGGTCTCACATGTGTTGAGAAACACATTACATCGCCATGTAACTTGGTCGCAATGAAATTATTAAAATATTATATATGCAATAATTCCCAGCAAGGACATAAGTTTCAACAAATATTTTACATCAATACAATATATCAGAGACATAAATAACAGAGATTAGCAACTCCACCATAACGTGTTTTGTTGTTAAAAAATGTTACGGGACCAACCTTTCTTTGAGAACTACATATTAGTAAATTAATATATAGATCTTAAACCAAAAGTATATTTTTTTATGAAAACTGTGCATAGGATTTAGAAGGTTTTGAAACAATAAACTGAAAAATAAGATTAATATATAGAAAATATATAGGCCAGCTATAGAACGTTGGTGAAATCTTGGATGACGGGTAGCCAACTGCCACCTGAAACTCCTCTTTTAATATTGTGTATAAGACACAAACTCATGAAAATATATTTTTAATGTTTTGGTAATAAGATTTAGCTGTTTTTATTTTGATATATTTGTTTATTAGAAAAATATACTGATTTAATCTGGGAATACTTTACAATAGGGACCGCGATATTTCGCAAGATTTCGATCAGTTGCCAATCACTGTTATTTATGTCTCTGAATATATACAAAAACAAGAGGCCCATGGGGCCATATCGCTCACCTGAGCAACAATGGCTTTATACATGTATGGGCGTTCAAAGGATATTGTGCCTTATAGCCCCTCGGTAGAATAAAAAAAAAAATATACCGTAAAGTATCCGAATTTTACACTTATGTTTGCATACACTTAATCTTTGACATTGTACCTTTATGAATTACCATTTTTACCGCAAGAAGATCCTATGCAAGATATTAAATTAAATTTTTGGTGGGGGCACACTGTGAATTTTCAATTCCCTTCATTCTAGTTCTGCCCCCCTCCCCCCCGCCCCACACTTTATAAAGTGATCAAAATATATGAGCATATAGGTATATTTTCTTCTTCAACTTCTTACTAGTTATTGTATTTTATTTAAAACATTCCTATATGTGAAAGAAGAAAATTGTATACCTCAATGCGCTCAAATTAAAAACATTAAAAAATTTAATTGGTCTTCCCCATTAATAAACGATTGTTGTTTACCTGACGTGAACTCATATGACTTTTTATAACCTTACTCACTTGATCTATGAATACACTCGAATGAAAACTGTTGTCACGTAATATGTTAAAGAAATGACAGGCATATCACTCTATTTTACTAAGGTCCACCCATTATTTTCATCTTTATTCAAAAACAACAATTGGCTACAAACCAAGATGCTTTTCCGCTGTAATATTTTCTCAAGAATAGCGATAATACATTTATACCCATAACAGTAATGTGTCAGAACTATGGAAACTGTTTTAAAGACGTGGGTTTTATTTACTTGTGTCTGAAAAACGATCACAATTGGTGTAGATTCCATATAATTAATCGAATAAGCAGGGGGTCCCAGAAAGTAGTTACAGCATATCATCCTTTTAGCAAGACATTTCTCATGATCAACCAAAATTTCAGCGTCAATCAAAGAATTATAAACAAGGTACATAGCTTCATGTTTTTGTTCACATGAGTTTATTACATTCAACTTAAGATTTTTAAACTTGGTATTTCCTATTCAGCATAGCTGCATTAAAATATAAAAAATATAAACAAACTAAAGCATGACCTCAGCTATGTGTACAAACATAGCATTGAGTGCAAAGCTCTGTATTTTGCTTATAAATCAAAGCTTGACTCTCAGATACGGTTAGTAAATATGAAATTGAAAACAATTAAAACAAAAGAAAAATGCACTAAAACAAAGAAAGAACACAATTTATTTTTTATCATATATATACTTATATATTTCTAGCAGCGAAAATAATCTCCGTTTAGACTGCAAATGATGAGCATTTTAACAAAACATGTTGCATTAATTAACCGTTACGTAGAGATCGTACCGAATTAAATGAACCAATAGTAGTGCATCAGATTTTGCTCATTTTGCGCAGGTACATGTAAACAATTAGCTGTCTGATTTACCGAAGTCTATATTTGATTCGATACGTAAATATTAAAAAATACAGGCGATAGTTCCTCTCGAGTTAAAAAGATCAGAACAAGCTAAAACCACCGTCAGAAGTGAAAATGTCAACGCATTGAAATATTTAACCTCAATTTACTTCACAAAAACGGCACAAATATATTTTGGATGTTTCAAATATTCCCTTCGCACTTTAACTGTTGCACAACAAGCAAATTCATTTTTGTCAGTTTGACCCGTTTATCACGCGTCCAACATGGCTGCTTCTAACAAACTAGACTGGTCCTCTGTCTCTAACCTGGTTTTCGATATATGAAATATCAAGCCCGAAGTTAAACTGATTGACCCCCATTCTCTCTGTCTTATTATTGTTTTCGTAAATTACTCAAATTTGAAACAGAATTAGTCCACAATTTTTGCAATTTATATTTTCCTATCCATAAGGATTATTTATGCTAAATTACGTTGAGTTTGACTCAGTAGTTCTTGTGAAGAAGATTTTTAAAAATGCACCCCCATTTTCCCACAGTTTCGAGGTTTTCTCTGCTTTGAATAAAGATCGGTCTTTCATTTCTGCAATTTACATTCATCTTACCATAAGGAAGCTTTGTGCCAAATTTGGTTGAAATTGGCCTGGTGGTTTTAGAGAAGAAGTTCAAAATGTGAAAGTTTACAGACGGACGGACGGACAGACAGACGGACAGACGGACGACGGACAAAATGTGATTAGAAAAGCTCACTTGAGCTTTCAGCTCAGGTGAGTTAAAAAGCACATAAAACAAGAAATATAAGTGCAAATCCAAGACAATGTAAAATGACAGGACAGCCATGTGCTTCAGGTGTGCAATCAGGTTCCTGATTTTGAGTAGTGTTTAGCTTTATCCTCTCTTTGATCTTTTATTTGAACATTAAACATTTAACCCCCTGTTGTATCAATTTCTTGCCATATGACATATTGACTATTGCAGTAATCAAGATATTAAACTATTGCTCATATATAGATAAACCTATATCAAACATTGAACCCCTTGTAATCCCCAAGAATTGTCCAGAAGCCACAGTCTTAACAACTAAGAATCAACAGTATGTTCAGATGTTTGCATATAAGTAATACCATATATTATAATACTTAAGCTTTTGAGAAAAAAAAAATTCCTATGTGAAATTTGACCCCTTTTGAGACCCCACACAACTCCTGGGAATCAAACTTGAATCGACCCTACCAAAGGATGCTTCAACAAAAGTTACAGCTTTTCTGGCCAATTACTTTTGAGAATAAGATTTTTAAAGATTTTCCCCTATATCTTTTTGTTAACATTTGAACCCCTCTTGGCGCCCCAGTATTGCTTTAGGGGTCACAATTTTAAAAATTTCGAATCACTATAAATACAAGCTTTGGTATACATATTGGCATTCTGGTGCAGTGGTTCTTGGGAGAACATTTTAAAAGACATGCTCTCCATTTTCACTGTTTCATAATTATCTCTCTTTTAAAAAGGGTTTTGCCCTGTATTTTAAGAATTTAGAATCCCCTTCCTATAAGGAGGCTTTGTACCAAATTTGGTTAAATTTGGTTCTGTGAAAGGTTTACAATCAGAAAAAACCACTTCAACTTCAGTTCTGGTGAGCTAAAAAAAAATGCAATAACAATTTTTGCTAAAATTGTAACGTGTGGTTAGTACCAGTAATATAATTTTCTACCTTATATGTAAACCAATTGTGTCGTAACACCACGATTGATCCCGCAGGCAGCCAAAATTTAAAGTGCAAACATTTGGTTGATTTCAGAAGAAGTTATATATCCCTGAATATTACTTAATTTTCTTAAGTTCAAGAGGCATAACTCTGTCAAAAATCATCAGCAGAACCAAATTCAAACTCAACCTGTACATTCCTATGACACACCCATGTCAATGTGACAGCAAACCAGGTTTACTCTTGTCAACCCTGAATCGATAAACACTACCTATCCAGAGAAATGGGGTACTCTATATGCAACATTTTTGCCAAAAAAAAAGTTCAACAGCTGGTATTTTTTTCATTAATTATTAGAAATCAAAATCCTAGCAATATATGCACACCTCTGATATGTGTACAATTGATCTATAAAAGAACAACTTCCTATCTTGAAAACTGTAGGAGGATTTATCCGTACAATAAGGGTACCCATTTGGCAGCCGCCTGCCTGCCTGCCTGCCTGCCTGCCCGCCCGCCATTTTCACCATTTCAATAACCGGATTTTTCCTTTGAAAATCCCGATTAAAAACTGAATGATTATGGAATGACAGATGGATGGAATTATGGAACAAGATAACACTATGTGCCCAAACCATTTCATGGCGGCGACATAAAAATACTAAATTCTACTCTCTGGTTTTTAGTGGGCGTTATCTCAAAATGCACCAAATTATGCAATATTTTTGAAGTACTATAAATGTAGACTGGTAAAATGGATTCATTCAAAAACTTAGAAAAATTACCATGAGGATAGCATTATTCTGCGTGTAAAATTTTAAAGGTGTTCACTTTTTAATTATATCATGTTACTACTCATAACGTAATTCTACAAACCTTTATTTCATCCTAGTATCATAAAGTACAATGGTAACGCTCATGTACGGAACAACAGAAAAATTGTTTAAAGAATAAATGTACTATAATTGATATTGTCAAATATATGCCCCCAATTATAACCAAATTTTAAACAGTATTGAATCAAAATCAAATCACAAATCTTGTTCAGATAAGCTCACTTGAGCCTTTCGCTCAGGTGAGCTAAAAAATTAGTAATTTTTCTTTTCTTACATCTCATGTTTCACCTGTTCAGTTTCATTCCTTCTACACAAAGACATCATCTGGCATTTATCCAAATATCACTGTACACATACCACACATCAGTATTTTTGGATAGCGAATTTATACTTTCCTATCAACAAGTCTATTTGTATTTTTTGAAACTTCAAAAACTGTTTTGGCTGTTTACAATTTTTTGGCTGTTTACAAATTGTTCCCCTACCCCATAGATACATCATACTTAATTTAAAAAGAATTGACAATGTAGTTTTTAAGAAGATGTTAAAATGGTAAATTGATAACACATGACACACATTGACGGATGAAGACCAATTGCAATAGGTCACCTGAGTGACTGAACTGACCTAAAAATTTGCAACACTTTCTAAAGAAGAATTAAAAAAATTTGTACACTACAAATTTAATTATAAAATAAACAGCAATTCAAAAAGTTCACCGGGATATGAAGTTGGTTGGTCACGTGATCAAATCCTGTGAAGCCCAAAGGGCTTCTCAGTAGATTTTATCACGTACCAACCAATTTCATATCCCAGTGAACATTTTAACATTGCTGTTTATTACTTATATTTACGTTTGAAAAAGGAAAACCGTTCAGAAACATTAAAATAACCTTGTTTTTACGTTTGATATGATGCAACCATCAAGCGATGAGCGGTGCTGTTATCATTGTGACGTCATGAAAAAGTTCACACAGAATTGAACGTTTTCGCTATTGTAAAGGTTCATATAAGGAAGCATATTTGCAAATGTAAATATATGAAATTTAGCAGTGTAATTGTCATGTCCCGCCATATGTACCACACTTTACTCAATTAGGCCAAAAAAAAATTATTCTTGTTTCCTGTCGACCGACCGACCCTATATTTTACCCCCAACCCTAATAGATTTTCCTGTGATCAGTAACTTCCCCAGAATTTCCTCGGAAAGAAGACTTGGAAGTTCCTCTGTTACTGAGTTCATGATCGCGTTTAAAGTAACCTCACTGGCAAAAAAATTTTAACTGTATGAATTAACCCTGTAATAATTAATAACTTGTGTATCTTATCATCAGGGGTTATAAACATAGGTAATCACAGATTACAAAGCTCACCGAGATGAGGCATCACCTTTATGAGGCATAACCTTTATCATATTATTTGAAAATCATAGTTAATGATCTTTGGTATTCAGGGATACTGTAGTGTGGTTTGACACAATGAGTTGTTGAAAAACTACTTCAATGTATGTCAAAAAGTAAAAATTGAATCTAATTTAATCAATATAAATTTCAACAAAATCTTACAAAAAATAACAATGGAAACCTATTTAAAATTAGTCTTGTTTTCAATGAAATATATACCCTAGAGAAAAAAAAATGACAAACTTTTGGAACAAAATTGGATATATATACACCGTGTCCTAAATACCTACAAAGTTTCACTAAAAATCCTTGCATCAGTTTAAGAGGAGATGTGCTTATAAACTGTTCATTACTATTTTCAACATATGGCCAAAATTCAAATTTCTAAATGGGCAATATTCCCAGATATATATTGGAATTAAAATTTCTTAGTAATATGCACAAACTTAAATGGCAACAAAGTTTCACACAAATTCTGTGCAGTGGTTTTATAAGCTGATAACATATTCACTTATAGACTGTTCATTATTATATTCAATTTGGTCCAAATTTCAAAGTTGAAAAAAGCCTAAATATTCCCAGATAAACCCATCTACCTTAAATGTAGAGGCCAGCTTCAAACAAATAAGCATTTCGTATTTAAATTATGATCCATATCTCTGACAAGTCATTCAAGCTGATGAATGTGTACATGCAGAATTAAAATGATATTTGTAGCTGAAATTATTTATTTACATGTTTCAGATGGGCGACAATAAAGGAAAATAAAAAGATGCTTTAGGTGATATTAGTGTGAAACAACTCAGGCCAATACAGAAAAGGTGCAAATCATCCCAGTATCTTAGCCCGAACCCCCCCCCCCCCCCCCCCAACACACACAAAGCAATAAAATAAATTAGTCATCGAGTTTATACACAATTTTCCAAAATTCATTAAATAAAACATAACAATTATCAAAATTAATAATTCTGTATTTAGAGTTGCCCTTCCCGGAGAACGCATCGAAAACGAGAGGTGTAGAAAATGAATCATACAACCATGTTTACAAAGCACCAACCCCTTCGGTGCCCCGTCAAAGTTCTTGCTCGGACGTGATGTACTGTTAAGCCTATTTTATTTTAATAAACAGGGACATACACAATAAATAATATCACAACAGCGTCCCCAACCATTTCAACGTTGTGTATTAAACTGTTTAATGTGAGTTCATCAGATATAAACTGATCCACCGAAGCCCTTGTATATTACAAAATGGCGCATGCAAACGATTCACTGTTTTACTCATACAAGATAATTTGTTTGCATCCCGAATGCATATACTATACTTACACTGAATTCTTGTATTGCACACACACTTTGTTATTTGATGTGCGTGTCTCTTACTTGACACTGATAGGATTGAGATGGAGTCTTAATTTCTCAAGAAGCTCCAAGTAGCTTTCTTCTCTGCGAACAAGGCTAAATATAGATAATTGACGCTGATTGGCTAATTCCCCGGTGTGGCGATTTACCCAAATGGGGTCCCAAATGAACTCGAATAGCTATGTTTTAAATCAAAATAATTGCATTTATCATTCTAACAAAATTTTATAATGATACATTTATGAACATTGATGTTTAAAAGTGAAAAATAGTTATCTTGCCATCAATTGTTATACAGATGTAGAAATACATTATTTAAATTTACTGATTTAATACACCCAGAGACATATATAACATGGTATATGTGTCTGATACACCGTACGAACATAAGTTTAAAAAAGAATGTTTTAGAAAAATCTTACGTATCCATTAATCACATAGTATCAGCAACGACCAATAGTACCTTGTTTAACAACCCAATTATTATCAATATCGTGATAGAACTTGCATCGGTTGTTGCTAAAACGCGGGACGAAAAAAGGGAAGCGAAGCAGAATGGAAAACGGAATTTCTGATATGATGTTATTTACTTGATAAATGTAGGGGCCAGCCCCTTTTTCTTGATTTCCTTGAAAAGGTCTCACAAATACTAACATTTTTTTGTTCTTACACCTATCTAAAACTGTTGTTCATTTTTGAGATACAAATGATTAAATATTTTAGGGGCCAGTCCTGTAGATCCTTAATAGGGACAAACATTGGTGTTTTGATTAGTGGAATCGATTTATATTATCAATACAATTATTTTCTATTCTACGATGCTTAACAAAATATGTCTCGTTCTCTAGATATATTATATAAAAGTTTGAGAACTTTGGCCCCTAAAAATCCCTCATTACGTAATAAATGGGCGTGGCAATGATTTTTCCTGATAGATATTGTCACGATCAACAACTTTGCTTCTATAATGCATTAAAAAATCTTTATCATTTTTCAGTTATTTGTAATAGAGTTTACGAGTATCTAGGCCCCTAAATAGATGGGTCAGCCCCTTTTTCTTGATTTCCTTGAAAAGGTCTCACAAATACTAACATTTTTTGCTCTTACATCCATCTTAAATTGTTGTTCATTTTTGACATACAAATGATTGAATATTTTAGGGACTAGCCCTCTAGATCCTTAATGGGGACAGACATTGGTGTTGTGATTAGTGAAATCGATTCAAATCATCAATACAAGTATTTTCCCTTCTACAATGCTTCACAAAATATGTCTCGTTCTCTAGATATATTGTATCAAAGTTTGAGAACTTTGGCCCCTAAAAATCCCTCATTACGTAATAAATGGCGTGGCAATGATTTCTCCTGATATATATTGTTACGATCAACAACTTTGCTTCTATAATGCATTAAAAAATCTTCATCATTTTTCAGTTATTTGTAATAGAATCTACGAGTGTCTTGGCCCTTAAATAAAGGGTCCAGCCCCTTTTTCTTGATTTTGTTGGAAAGAACTGCTAATTCTCTACCACTTTTGTTATATATGTTTTAACAAAATATCATTTGATAAAAAGATACAGATCAAAACGTATGAAAATTTTGAATGAAAATTCGTACCCAATTTTCGAGCCTAGGCGAGCTCCAAGATAAGGCGCCACTGCCGTAAAACAACATAATAGGGCACAACTTCAAACTATAGACTACCTATCCTGAAAATTTCACAGTCATATCTCTGATAGTTTTTGAGATCACCTGTGCACAAAATGGGTCGTAAAAAATTGAAAAATCGGCCGTAAATCGGGACCGGAAATGACGACGGAAATAATTTCAAAAACATATATAAAATTCGGGTCACGTTCCATCATCTTTGAAAAAATGGTTGAAATCGGTCGAATAGTTTTTGAGAAATTGCGTGCACAAAATTTGGAAAAAAATAATAATAATAATAATAATAACTAGATACGATCTCGTTACGAGTAACGAGTAGGTCTTCCGTTCAATTTTTTAAAAAGTTTAAGGACTTTGCCTCCAATAAATCTCTTATTAAGTAATAAATGGGTGTGGCAAAGAGTTTTTCAAACAGACATTGTTACGATCAAGAACATTGCTTGTATAATGCATTACGAAATCTTGATCGTTTTTAAGTTGTTTGTAATAGAGTTTACGAGTATCTTGGCCCCTAATTTAAAGGGCCAGCCCCTTTTTCTTGATTTCCTTGAAAAGATCTTAATAATACTAACATGTTTTGTTCTTAAACCTATCTAAAATTGTTGTTCATTTTTGAGATACAAACGATTGAATATTTTAGGGGCCAGCCCTCTAAATCCTTAATGGGGGCATACATTGGTGTTTTCATTAGTGGAATCGATAAGAATCATCAATGCAGACATTTTCTCTTCTACAATGCTTAACAAAATAAGTCTTCTTCTCTAGGTATATTGCATCAAAGTTTAAGGACTTTGGGCCCTAAAAATCCCTAGTTACGTAATAAATGGGCGTGGTTATCATTTTTTCTGATAGATATTGTTATGATCAACAACTTTGCTTCTATAATGCATTACGAAATCTTGATCGTTTTTAAGTTGTTTGTAATAGAGTTTACGAGTATCTTGGCCCCTAATTTAAAGGGCCAGCCCCTTTTTCTTGATTTCCTTGAAAAGGTCTTAATAATACTAACATTTTTTGTTCTTAAACCTATCTAAAATTGTTGTTCATTTTTGAGATACAAACAATTGAATATTTTAGGGGCCAGCCCTCTAGATCCTTAATGGGGACAGGAATTGGTGTTTTCATTCGTGGAATCGATTTACATCATCAATACAAGTATTTTCTCTTCTACAATGCTTAACAAAATATGTTTCGTTCTCTAGATATATTGTATCAAAGTTTAAGAACGTTGGCCCCTAATAAACCCTAATTACGTAATAAATGGGCGTGGCAATAATTTTTCCTGATATATATTGTTACGATCAACAACTTTGCTTCTATAATGCATTATAAAATCTTTATCATTTTTCAGTTATTTGTAATAGAGTTTACGAGTGTCTTGGCCCCTAATTTAAAGGACCAGCCCCTTTTTCTTGATTTTGTTGAAAAGGTCTTAAGAATACTAACATTTTTTGTTCTTAAACATATCTAAAATTGTTGTTCATTTTTGAGATACAAACGATTGAATATTTAAGGGGCCAGCCCTGTAAATCCTTAATGGGGACATACATTGGTGTTTTGATTAGTGGAATCGATAAGAATCATCAATGCAGACATTTTCTCTTCTACAATGCTTAACAAAATAAATCTCCTTCTCTAGGTATATTGCGTCAAAGTCTTAGGAATTTGGCCCCTAAAAATCCCTAGTTACGTAATAAATGGGCGTTGTTATCATTTTTTCTGATAGATATTGTTATGATCAACAACTTTGCTTCTATAATGCATTACGAAATCTTGATCGTTTTTAAGTTGTTTGTAATAGAGTTTACGAGTATCTTGGCCCCTAATTTAAAGGACCAGCCCCTTTTTCTTGATTTTCTTGAAAAGGCCTTAAGAATACTAACATTTTTTGTTCTTAAACCTATCTAAAATTGTTGTTCATTTTTGAGATACAAACGATTGAATATTTAAGGGGCCAGTCCTGTAAATCCTTAATGGGACATACATTGGTGTTTTCATTCGTGGAATCGATAAGAATCATCAATGCAGACATTTTCTCTTCTACAATGCTTAACAAAATAAGTCTCCTTCTCTATGTATATTGCGTCAAAGTCTTAGGAATTTGGCCCCTAAAAATCCCTAGTTAAGTAATAAATGGGCGTGGCAATCATTTTTTCTGATAGATATTGTTATGATCAACAACTTTGCTTCTATAATGCATTACGAAATCTTTATCGTTTTTAAGTTGTTTGTAATAGAGTTTAAGAGTATCTTGGCCCCTAATTTAAAGGGCCAGCCCCTTTTTCTTGATTTCCTTGAAAAGGTCTTAATAATACTAACATTTTTTGTTCTTAAACCTATCTAAAATTGTTGTTCATTTTTGAGATACAAACAATTGAATATTTTAGGGGCCAGCCCTCTAGATCCTTAATGGGGACAGGAATTGGTGTTTTCATTCGTGGAATCGATTTACATCATCAATACAAGTATTTTCTCTTCTACAATGCTTAACAAAATATGTTTCGTTCTCTAGATATATTGTATCAAAGTTTGAGAACGTTGGCCCCTAATAAACCCTAATTACGTAATAAATGGTCGTGGCAATAATTTTCCCTGATACATATTGTTACGATCAACAACTTTGCTTCTATAATGCATTAAAAAATCTTCATCATTTTTCAGTTATTTGTATTAGAGTTTACGAGTGTCTTGGCCCCTAAATAAAGGGGTCAGCCCCTTTTTCTTGATTTTGTGGGAAAGATCTATTGATTCTCTACCACTTTTGTTATATATGTCTTAACAAAATATAATTTGATAAAAAGATACAGATCAAAACGTATGAAAATTTTGAATGAAAATTGGTACCCACTTTTCGAGCCTAGGCGAGCTCCAAGATAAGGCGCCACTGCCATAAAACAACATAATAGGGCACAACTTCAAACTATAGACTACCTATCCTGAAAATTTCACAGTCATATCTCTGATAGTTTTTGAGATCACCTGTGCACAAAATGGGTCGTAAAATATTGAAAAATCGGCCGTAAATCGGGACCGGAAATGACGACGGAAATAATTTCGAAAACGTATAAAATTAAGGTCACGTTCCATCATCTGTGAAAAAATGGTTGAAATCGGTCGAATAGTTTTCGTGAAATCGCGTGCACAAAATTTGGAAAAAAAAAATAATAATAATAATAATAACTAGATACGATCTCGTTACGAGTAACGAGTAGGTCTTCCGTTCAATTTTTTAAAAAGATTAAGGACTTTGGCTCCTTTAAATCCCTAATTGAGTAATAAATGGTTGTGGCAAAGAGTTTTTCAAACAGACTTTGTTACGATCAACAAACTTGTTTTCTATAATGCATTACACAATCTTGATCGTTTTTAAGTTATTTGTAAGAGTGTTTACTAGTATCTTGGCCCCTAATTTTAAGGGCCAACCCCTTTTTCTTGAGTTCATTGAAAAGGTCTTAAGAATACTATCATTTTTTGTTCGTAAACTTATCAAAAATGATTGTTCATTTTTGAGATATAAACGATTGAATATTTTAGGGGCCAGTCCTATAGATCCTTAATGGGGACAGACATTGGTGTTTTGATAAATGCAATCGATTAGAACCATCCATGCAGACATTTTCTCTTCTATAATACTTAACAAAATATGTCTCCTTCTCTACATATATTGCGTCAATGTTTAAGGACTTTGGCCCCTAAAAATCCCTAATAACGTCATAAATGGGCATGGCAATGATTTTTTCTGATAGATATTGTTATGATCAACAACTTTGCTTCTATAATGCATTACAAAATCTTTATCGTTTTTAACTTATTTGTAATAGAGTTTACGAGTGTGTTGGCCCCTAATGAAAGGGGCCAATCCGTTTTTCTTGATTTTGTTGGAAAGATCTTAAGTATAGTAACATTTTTTGTTCTTACACCTATCTTAAATTGTTGTTCACTTTTGAGATATGAATGATTGAATCTTTTAGGGGTCAACCCTGCAAATCCTTTATGGGAACATACATTGGTGTTTTGATAAGTGGCATCGATTGAAATCATCAATGCAGACATTTTCTCTTTTACAATGCTTAACAAAATATGTCTCCTTCTCTAGATATATTGCGTCAAAATTTAAGGTTTTGGCCCCTAAAAATCCCTAGTTACGTTATAAATGGGCGTGGCAATGATTTTTTCTGACAGATATTGTTATGATCAACAACTTTACTTCTATAATGCATTACAAAATCTTTATCGTTTTTCAGTTATTTGTTATAAAGTTTACGAGTCTCTTAGCCCCTAATTAAAGGGGCTAGCCCCTTTTCCGTGATATCGGTGAAAAGAACTTTTCATACTCTACCACTTTTGTTAAATATGTCTCAACAAAATATCAACTGATAAAAAGATACAGATCAAAACGTGTGAAAATTTTGATTCAAAATCTGTACCCAATTTTCGAGCCATAGCGAGCTCAAAGAAATGGCGCCACAGGAGTAAAACAAAAACAATGGGCACAACTTCAAACTATGGTCTAACTATCCTGAAAATTTCATATTCATATCTCTGATAGTTTTTGAGTTTTTGTGTGCACAAAATAGGTCGTAAAAATGAACAAAATGGCCGGTAAATCGGTACCGGAAGTGACGACAGGAAAATTATCAAAAATGTTTGAAGATCATATGAAGTCCAATCACCTGTGAAAAAATTGTGGAAATCGGTCGAATAGTTTTCGAGAAATCGCGTGCACAAAATTTGTGGAAAAGAAAAATAATAATAACTAGATCTCGTTACGAGTAACGAGTAGGTCTTCCGTTCAATGTTTTGAAAAGTTTATTGACTTTGGCTACTATAAATCCCTAATTAAGTAATAAATGGGTGTGCCAAAAAGTTTTTCAAGCAGACATTGTTACGATCAACAACTTTGCTTCTATAATGCATTACAAAATCTTTATCGTTTTTAAGTTATTTGTCATGGAGTTTAGGAGTATCTTGGCCCCTAATTTAAAGGGCCAAACCCTTTTTCTTGATTTCATTGAAAAGGTCTTAAGAATACTATTATTTCTGTTTCTTAAACCTATCTAAAATTCTTGTTCATTTTTGAGATACAAACGATTGAGTATTTTAGGGGCCAGCCCTGTAAATCCTTAATGGGGACAGTCATTGGTGTTTTTAACAGTGGAATCGATTAGAACCATCAATGCAGACATTTTCTCTTCTACAATGCTTAACAAAATATGTCTCCTTCTCCAGATCTATTGCGTCAAAGTTTTAGGACTTTGGCCCCTAATAATTATTAGTTACGTAACAAATGGGCGTGGCAATGATTTTTTCAGATAGATATTGTTATGACCAACAACTTTGCTTTTATAATGCATTACAAAATCTTTATCGTTTTTAAGTTATTTGTAATAGAGTTTACGAGTCTCTTGGCCCCTAATTAAAGGGGCCAGCCCCTTTTTCTTGATTTTGTTGGAAAGGTCTTAAGAATATTAACAATTTTTGTTCTTACACCTATCTAAAATTGTTGTTCATTTTTGAGATATAAATGATTGAATCTTTTAGGGGTCAGCCCTGTAAATCCTTAATGGGGACAGATATTGGTGTTTTGATAAGTGCAATCGATTAGAATCATCAATGCAGACATTTTCTCTTCTACAGTGCTTAACAAAATATGTCTCCTTCTCTAGATATATTGCGTCAAAATTTAAGGATTTTGGCCCCTAAAACTCCCTAGTTACGTAACAAATGGCCGTGATTATAATTTTTTCTGATAGATATTGTTATGATCAACAACTTTGCTTCTATAATGCATTACAAAATCTTGATCGTTTTTAAGTTATTTGTAATAGAGTTTACGAGTGTCGTGGCCCCTAATTAAAGGGGCTAGCCCCTTTTCCATGATATCAGTGAAAAGAACTTTTCATACTCTACCACTTTTGTTATATATGTCTCAACAAAATATCAACTGATAAAAAGATACAGATCAAAACGTGAGATAATTTTGATTAAAAATCCGTACCCAATTTTCGAGCCATAGCGAGCTCAAAGAAATGGCGCCATAGGAGTAAAACAAAAATAATGGGCACATCTTCAAACTATGGTCTAACTATCCTGAAAATTTCATATTCATATCTCTGATAGTTTTTGAGTTTTTGTGTGCACAAAATAGGTCGTAAAAATGAACAAAATGGCCGATAAATCGGAACCGGAAGTGACGACAGGAAAATTATCAAAAATGTATGAAGATCATATGAAGTCCAATTATCTGTGAAAAAATTGTGGAAATCGGTCGAATAGTTTTCGAGAAATCGCGTGCACAAAATTTGTGGAAAAGAAAAATAATAATAATAACTAGATCTCGTTACGAGTAACGAGTAGGTCTTCCGTTCAATGTTTTGAAAAGTTCAATGACTTTGGCTACTATAAATCATTAATTAAGTAATAAATGTGTGTGCCAAAAAGTTTTTCAAGCAGACATTAATTGTTACGATCAACAACTTTGCTTCTATAATGCATTACAAAATCTTGATCGTTTTTAAGTTATTTGTCATGGAGTTTAGGAGTATTTTGGCCCCTAGTTTAAAGGGCCAAACCCTTTTTCTAGATTTCATTGAAAAGGTCTTAAGAATACTATTATTTTGTTTCTAAAACTTATCTTAAATTGTTGTTCATTTTTGAGATACAAACGATTAAGTATTTTAGGGGCACGCCCTGTAGATCCTTAATGGGGACACACATTGGTGTTTTGATAAGTGGAATCGATTAGAACCATCAATGCAGACATTTTCTCTTCTAGAGTCTAAGAGAGTTAATAGAGTTTACGAGTCTCTTGGCCCCTCATTAAAGGGGCCAGCCCCTTTTTCTTGATTTTGTTGGAAAGGTCTTAAGAATACTAACAATTTTTGTTCGTACACCTATCTAAAATTGTGGTTCACATTTGAGATATAAATGATTGAATCTTTTAGGGGTCAGCCCTGTAAATCCTTAATGGGGACAGATATTGGTGTTTTGATTAGTGGAATCGATTTAATTCATCAATCCAGACATTTTCTCTTCTACAATGCTTAACAAAATATGTCTCCTTCTCTAGATATATTGCGTCAAAATTTAAGGATTTTGTCCCCTACAAATCCCTAATTAAGTAATAAATGGGCGTGGCAATGATTTTTTCAGATAGATATTGTAATGATCAACAACTTTGCTTCTATAATGCATTACAAAATCTTGATCGTTTTAAAGTTATTTGTAATAGAGTTTACGAGTGTCTTGGCCCCTAATTAAAGCGGCCAGCCCCTTTTTCTTGATTTGTTTGGAAAGGTCTTAAGAATACTAACAATTTTTGTTCTTACACCTATCTAAAAGTGTTGTTCAGATTTGAGATATAAATGATTGAATCTTTTAGGGGTCAGCCCTCTAGATCCTTAATGGGGACAGACACTGGTGTTTTGATTAGTGGAATCGATTTAAATCATCAATACAAATATTTTCTCTTCTACAATGCTTAACAAAATATGTCTTGTTCTTTAGATAAATTGTATCAAAGTTTGAGAACTTTGGCCCCTAAAAATCCCTAATTACGTAATAAATGGGCGTGGCAATAATTTTTCCTGATATATATTGTTACGATCAACAACTTTGCTTCTATAATGCATTACAAAATCTTTATCATTTTAAAGTTATTTGTAATAGAGTTTACGAGTGTCTTGGCCCCTAAATATAGGGGCTAGCCCCTTTTTCCTGATTTTTTGAGAAAGAACTATTAATTGTCTATCACTTTTGTTATATATGTTTTAACAAAATATTAACATATAAAAAAGTACAGATGAAAACGTCTGAAAATTTTGAATGAAAATTCGTACCCAATTTTCGAGCCTAGGCGAGCTTCAAAATAAGGCGCCGTTGACGTAAAACAAAAACAATAGACACAACTCCGAACTATAGACTACCTACCCTGAAAATTTCATAATCATATCTCTGATAGTCTCTGAGTTTATGCGTGCACAAAAATGGTCGTCAAAAACGACAAAATCACCGATAAATCGGTACCGGAAGTGACGACGTCAAAAATTTCAAAAACATATAAAATTCAGATCACATCCAATCATCTGCGAAAAAATGGTTCAGATCGGTCGAATAGTTTTCGAGAAATCGCGTGCACAAAATTTGGAAAAAAATAATAATAATAACTAGATACGATCTCGTTACGAGTAACGAGTAGGTCTTCCGTTCAATTTTTAAAAAAAATTAAGAACTTTGCCTTCTATAAATCTCTAATTAAGTAATTAATTGGTGTGGCAAAGATTTTTTCAAACAGACATTGTTACGATCAAAAACTTTGCTTCTATGATGCATTACAAAATCTTGATCGTGTTTAAGTTATTTGTAATAGAAATTACGAGTATCTGGGCCCTTAATTTAAAGGGCCAGCCCCTTTTTCTTGATTTCCTTGAAAAGGTCTTAAGAATACTAACATTTTTTGTTCTTAAACCTATCCGATATTGTTGTTCATTTTTGAGATACAACCGATTAAATATTTTAGGAGCCAGCCCTGTAAATCCTTAATGGGGACATACATTGGTGTTATGATTAGTGGAATCGATTAGAATCATCAATGCAGACATTTTCTATTCTACAATGCTTAACAAAATAAGTCTTCTTCTCTAGGTATATTGCGTCAAAGTTTAAGGACTTTGACCCCTTAAAATCGCTAGTTACGTAATAAATGGGCGTGGCAATGATTTTTTTCTAATAGATATTGTTACGATCAACAACTTTGCTTCTATAATGCATTACAAAATCTTGATCGTTTTTAAGTTATTTGTAATAGAGTTTACGAGTATATTGGCCCTTATTTAAAGGGGCCAGCCCCTTTTTCTTGATTTTGTTCGAAAGGTCTTAAGAATACTAACATTATTTGTTCTTACACCTATCTAAAATTGTGGTTCATTTTTAAGATATGAATGATTGAATCTTTTAGGGGCCAGCCCTCTAGATCCTTAATGGGGACAGATTTTGGTGTTTTGATTAGTGGAATCGAATTAGATCATCAAGACACATATTTTCTCTTCTACAATGCTTAACAAAATATGTCACGTTCTTTAGATAAATTGTATCAAAGTTTGAGAACTTTGGCCCCTAAAAATCCCTAATTACGTAATAAATGGGCGTGGCAATGATTTTTCCTGATGTATATAGTTACGATCAACAACTTTGTTTCTATAATGCATTACAAAATCTTTATCATTTTAAAGTTATTTGTAATAGAGTTTACCAGTGTCTTGGCCCATAAATATAGGGGCTAGCCCCTTTTTCTTGATTTTGTTAGAAAGAACTATTGATTGTCTACCACTTTTGTTATATATGTCTTCACAAAATATTAACTGATAAAAAGATACAAATCAAAACGTCTGAAAATTTTGAATGAAAATTCGTACCCAATTTTCGAGCTTAGGCTAGCTCCAAAATAAGGCGCCACTGACGTAAAACAAAAACAATAGACACAACTTCAAACTATGGTTTACCTACCCTGAAAATTTCATAATCATATCTCTGATAGTCTCTGAGTTTATGCGTGCACAAAAATGGTAGTCAAAAACAACAAAATGGCCGATAAATCGGTACCGGAAGTGACGACGTCAAAAATTTCAAAAACATATAAAATTCAGATCACACCCAATCATCTGTAAAAAAATGGTTCAGATCGGTCGAATAGTTTTCGAGAAATCGCGTGCACAAAATTTGGAAAAAAATAATAATAATAATAATAATAAACAGTACGAAAACAATAAGGTCTTCCGTTGGAAACGGAAGACCTTAATAATAAGAAACAGTACGAAAACAATAAGGTCTTCCGTTGGAAACGGAAGACCTTAACTAGATCTCGTTACGAGTAACGAGTAGGTCTTCCGTTCAATGTTTTGAAAAGTTCAATGACTTTGGCTACTATAAATCATTAATTAAGTAATAAATGTGTGTGCCAAAAAGTTTTTCAAGCAGACATTAATTGTTGCGATCAACAACTTTGCTTCTATAATGCATTACAAAATCTTGATCGTTTTTAAGTTATTTGTCATTGAGTTTAGGAGTATTTTGGCCCCTAATTTAAAGGGCCAAACCCTTTTTCTAGATTTCATTGAAAAGGTCTTAAGAATACTATTATTTTGTTTCTTAAACTTATCTTAAATTGTTGTTCATTTTTGAGATACAAACGATTAAGTATTTAAGGGGCACGCCCTGTAGATCCTTAATGGGGACACACATTGGTGTTTTGATAAGTGGAATCGATTAGAACCATCAATGCAGACATTTTCTCTTCTAGAGTCTAAGAGAGTTAATAGAGTTTACGAGTCTCTTGGCCCCTCATTAAAGGGGTCAGCCCCTTTTTCTTGATTTTGTTGGAAAGGTCTTAAGAATACTAACAATTTTTGTTCTTACAACTATCTAAAATTGTGGTTCACATTTGAGATATAAATGATTGAATCTTTTAGGGGTCAGCCCTGTAAATCCTTAATGGGGACAGATATTGGTGTTTTGATTAGTGGAATCGATTTAATTCATCAATCCAGACATTTTCTCTTCTACAATGCTTAACAAAATATGTCACCTTCTCTAGATATATTTCGTCAAAATTTAAGGATTTTGTCCCCTAAAAATCCCTAATTATGTAATAAATGGGCGTGGCAATGATTTTTTCAGATAGATATTGTAATGATCAACAACTTTGCTTCTATAATGCATTACAAAATCTTGATCGTTTTAAAGTTATTTGTAATAGAGTTTACGAGTGTCTTGGCCCCTAATTAAAGGGGCCAGCCCCTTTTTCTTGATTTGTTTGGAAAGGTCTTAAGAATACTAACAATTTTTGTTCTTACACCTATCTAAAAGTGTTGTTCAGATTTGAGATATAAATGATTGAATCTTTTAGGGGTCAGCCCTGTAGATCCTTAATGGGGACAGACACTGGTGTTTTGATTAGTGGAATCGATTTAAATCATCAATACAAATATTTTCTCTTCTACAATGCTTAACAAAATATGTCTTGTTCTTTAGATAAATTGTATCAAAGTTTGAGAACATTGGCCCCTAAAAATCCCTAATTACGTAATAAATGGGCGTGGCAATAATTTTTCCTGATATATATTGTTACGATCAACAACATTGCTTCTATAATGCATTACAAAATCTTTATCATTTTAAAGTTATTTGTAATAGAGTTTACGAGTGTCTTGGCCCCTAAATATAGGGGCTAGCCCCTTTTTCCTGATTTTGTGAGAAAGAAGTATTAATTCTCTACCACTTTTGTTATATATGTTTTAACAAAATATTAACATATAAAAAAAATACAGATCAAAACGTCTAAAAATTTTGAATGAAAATTCGTACCCAATTTTCGAGCCTAGGCGAGCTTCAAAATAAGGCGCCGTTGACGTAAAACAAAAGCAATAGACACAACTCCGAACTATAGACTACCTACCCTGAAAATTTCATGATCATATCTTTGATAGTCTCTGAGTTTATGCGTGCACAAAAATGGTCGTCAAAAACGAGAAAATCACCGATAAATCGGTACCGGAAGTGACGACGTCAAAAAAACATATAAAATTCAGATCACATCCAAACATCTATGAAAAAATGGTTCAGATCGGTCGAATAGTTTTCGAGAAATCGCGTGCACAAAATTTGGAAAAAAAATAATAATAATAATAACTAGATAAGATCTCGTTACGAGTAACGAGTAGGTCTTCCGCACAATTTTTTAAAAAAGTTTAAGGACTTTGCCTCCTATAAATCTCTTATAAAGTAATAAATGGGTATGGCAAAGAGTTTTTTCAAACAGACATTTTTACGATCAAGAACTTTGCTTCTATAATGTATTACAAAATCTTGATCGTTTTTAAGTTATTTGTAATAGAATATACGAGTATCCTGGCCCCTAATTTAAAGGGCCAGCCACTTTTTCTTGATTTCCTTGAAAAGGTCTAAAGAATACTAACATGTTTTCTTCTTAAACCTATCTAAAATTGTTGTTCATTTTTAAGATACAAACGATTGAATATTTTAGGGGCCAGCCCTGTAAATCCTTAATGGGGACATACATTGGTGTTTTGATTAGTGGAATCGATAAGAATCATCAATGCAGAGATTTTCTCTTCTACAATGCTTAACAAAATAAGTCTCCTTCTCTAGGTATATTGCGTCAAAGTTTAAGGACTTTGGCCCCTAAAAACCCATAGTTACGTAATAAATGGGCGTGGCAATCATTTTTTCTGATAGATATTGTTATGATCAACAACTTTGCTTCTATAATGCATTACAAAATCTTGATCATTTTTAAGTTATTTGTAATAGAGTTTGCGAGTATCGTGGCCCCTAATTTAAAGGGCCAGCCCCTTTTTCTTGATTTCCTTGAACAGGTCTTAAGAATACTAACATTTTTTGTTCTTAAACCTCTCCAAAATTGTTGTTCATTTTTGAGATACAAACGATTGAATATTTTAGGGGCTAGCCCTGTAAATCCTTAATGGGGACATACATTGGTGTTTTGATTAGTGGAATCGATTAGAATCATCAATGCAGACATTTTCTCTTCTACAATGCTTAACAAAATAAATCTCCTTCTCTAGGTATATTGCGTCAAGGTTTTAGGACTTTGGCCCCTAAAAATCCACAGTTACGCAATAAATGGGCGTGGCAATCATTTTTTCTGATAGATATTGTTATGATCAACAACTTTGCTTTTATAATGCATTACAAAATCTTGATCGTTTTTAAGTTATTTGTAAAAGAGTTTGCAAGTGTATTGGCCCCTAATTAAAGGGGCCAGCCCCTTTTTCTTGATTTTGTTGGAAAGATCTAATGAATACTAACAATTTTTGTTGTTACACCTATCTAACATTGTTGTTCATTTTTGAGATATAAATGATTGAATCTTTTAGGGGTCAGCCCTGTAGATCCTTAATGGGGACAGATATTGGTGTTTTGATAAGTGTAATCGATAAGAATCATCAATGCAGACATTTTCTCTTCTACAATGCTTAACAAAATATGTCACATTCTCTAGATATATTGCGTCAAAATTTAAGGATTTTGGCCCCTAAAAATCCCTAGTTACGTAATAAATGGGCGTGGCAATGATTTTTTCTGATAGATATTGTTATGATCAACAACTTTGCTTCTATAATGCATTACATAATCTTGATCGTTTTTAAGTTATTTGTAATAGAGTTTACGAGTGTCTTGGCCCCTAATTAAAGGGGCCAGCCCCTTTTCCTTGATTTGTTTGGAAAGGTCTTAAGAATACTAACAATTTTTGTTCTCACACCTATCTAAAATTGTTCACATTTGAGATATAAATGATTGAATCTTTTAGGGGTCAGTCCTGTAGATCCTTAATGGGGACAGACATTGGTGTGTTGATTAGTGGAATCGATTTAAATCATCAATACAAATATTTTCTCTTCTACAATGCTTAACAAAATATGTCTCGTTCTTTAGATAAATTGTATCAAAGTTTGAGAACGTTGGCCCCTATAAATCCCTTATTACGTAATAAATGGGCAGGGCAATGATTTTTCCATATATATATTTTTACGGTCAACAACTTTGATTCTATAATGCATTACAAAATCTTTATCATTTTAAAGTTATTTGTAATAGAGTTTACGAGTGTCTTGGCCCCTAAAAATAGGGGCTAGCCCCTTTTTCTTGATTTCGGTGGAAAGAACTATAATTATCTACCACTTTTGTTATATATGTCTTAACAAAATATTAACTGATAAAAAGATACAGATCAAAACGTCTGAAAATTTTGAATGAAAATCCGTACCCAATGTTCGAGCCTAGGCGAGCTCCAAAATAAGGCGCCACTGACGTAAAACAAAAACAATAGACACAACTTCAAACTATAGTCTACCTACCCTGAAAATTTCATAATCATATCTCTGATAGTCTCTGAGTTTATGCGTGCACAAAAATGGTCGTCAAAAACGACAAAATCACCGATAAATCGGTACCGGAAGTGACGACGTCAGAAATTTCAAAAACATATAAAATTCAGATCACATCCAATCATCTGTGTAAAAATGGTTCAGATCGGTCGAATAGTTTTCGAGAAATCGCGTGCACAAAATTTGGAAAAAAATAATAATAATAATAATAACTAGATCTCGTTACGAGTAACGAGTAGGTCTTCCGTTCAATGTTTTGAAAAGTTCAATGACTTTGGCTACTATAAATCCCTAATTCAGTAATAAATGGGTGTGCCAAAAAGTTTTTCAAGCAGACATTAATTGTTACGATCAACAACTTTGCTTCTATAATGCATTACAAAATCTTGATCGTTTTTAAGTTATTTGTCATGGAGTTTAAGAGTATTTTGGCCCCTAATTTAAAGGGCCAAAGCCTTTTTCTAGATTTCATTGAAAAGGTCTTAAGAATACTATTATTTTTGTTTCTTAAACCTATCTTAAATTGTTGTTCATTTTTGAGATACAAACGATTGAGTATTTTAGGGGCCAGCCCTGTAGATCCTTAATGGGGACATACATTGGTGTTTTGATTAGTGGAATCGATGAGAATCAGCAATGCAGACATTTTCTCTTCTACAATGCTTAGCAAAATAAGTCTCCTTCTCTAGGTATATTGCGTCAAAGTTTAAGTACTTTGGCCCCTAAAAATCCCTAGTTACGTAATAAATGGCCGTGGCAATGATTTTTTCTGATAGATATTGTTATGTACAACAACTTTGCTTCTATAATGCATTACAAAATGTTTATCGTTTTTCAGTTATTTGTAATAGAGTCTGCGAGTGTATTGGCTCCTAATTAAAGGGGCCAGCCCCTTTTTCTTGATTTTTTGGAAAGGTCTTAAGAATACTAACAATTTTTGTTCTTACACCTATCTTAAATTATTGTTCACATTTGAGATATAAATGATTGAATCTTTTAGGGGTCAGCCCTGTAAATCCTTAATGGGGACAGATATTGGTGTATTGATAAGTGCAATCGATTAGAATCATCAACGCAGACATTTTCTTTCCTACAATGCCTAACAAAATATGTCTCCTTCTCTAGATATATTGCGTCAAAATTTAAGGATTTTGGCCCCTAAAAATCCCTAGTTACGTAACAAATTGGTGTGGCAATGACTTTTTCTGATAGATATTGTTATGATCAACAACTTTGCTTCTATAATGCATTACAAAATCTTGATCGTTTTTAAGTTATTTGTAATAGAGTTTACGAGTGTCTTGGCCCCTAAGTAAAGGGGCCAGCCCCTTTTTTCTTGATTTTGTTGGAAAGGTCTTAAGAATACTAACAATTTTTGTTCTTACACCTATCTAACATTGTTGTTCATTTTTGAGATATAAATGTTTGAATCTATAAGGGGTCATCCCTGTGGATCCTTAATGGGGACGGATATTGGTATTTTGATAAGTGCAATCGATTAAAATCCTCAATGCAGACATTTTCTCTTCTACAATGCTTAACAAAATATGTCTCCTTCTCTAGATATATTGCATCAAAATTTAAGGATTTTGGCCCCTAAAATTCCCTTGTTACGTAATAAATGGGCGTGGCAATGATTTTTTCTGATAGATATTGTTATAATCAACATCTTTGCTTCTATAATGCATTACAAAATCTTGATCGTTTTTAAGTTATTTGTAATAGAGTTTACGAGTGTCTTGGCCCCTAAGTAAAGGGGCCAGCCCCTTTTTCTTGATTTTGTTGGAAAGGTCTTAAGAATACTAACAATTTTTGTTCTCACACCTATCTAAAATTGTTGTTCACATTTGAGATATAAATGATTGAATCTTTTAGGGGTCAGCCCTGTAAATCCTTAATGGGGACAGACATTGGTGTTTTGATTAGTGGAATCGATCAAAATCATCAATGCAGACATTTTCTCTTCTACAATGCTTAACAAAATATGTCTCCTTCTTTAGATATATTGTATCGAACTTTCAGGATTTTGGCCCCTAAAAATCCCTAGATACGTAATAAATGGGCGTGGCAATGATTTTTTCTGATAGATATTGTTATGATCAACAACTTTGCTTCTATAATGCATTACAAAATCTTGATCGTTTTTAAGTTATTTGTAATAGAGTTTACGAGTGTCTTTGATATCAGTGAAAAGAACTATTAAAATTCTACCACTTTTGTTATATATGTCTTAACAAAATATCAACTAATAAAAAGATACAGATCAAAACGTTGAAAATTTTGATTAAAAATCCGTACCCAATTTTCGAGCCATAGCGAGCTCCAAGAAATGGCGCCGCTGGCGTATAAAAATTATATGGTGCACAACTTCAAACTATAGTCTACCTATCCTGAAAATTTCATATTTATATCTTTGATAGTCTCTGAGTTTATGTCTGCACAAAATGGGTCGTAAAAACTTACAAAATCGGCCGTAAATCGGAACCGAATTTGACGATTTCAAAATTTAAAAAAATTTCTAGAATTATGACCACAGGCAATCATCTGTGAAAAAATGGCTGAAATCGGCTGGATAGTTTTCGAGAAATCGTGTGCACAAAATTCGTGGAAGAAAAAAATAATAATAATAACTAGACGCTTGTTGCGAGCAACAAGAGGTCTTCCGTTTGAGTGCACCATAAAGTCGACTAGAGGGATAGTTGTTCTTTTTTTTCAATTCTAAACACGTCATTAAATTCCATTTAACCCTCTATAAGAATTTCAATAAACATATAATTATACCTAAATTAATCTTTAAAAAGTCGCTATTATTGTGATTTTTGATAAAATTATATTGGAAATAAGTAAAATCTATCATTTCAAATATAAAATTATAAACCTTAACACAATTAAGGAAGAAAAAATATTCGGCACTCGGGGACTGAACCCGGGTCGCCTGGGCCAAAGTCCACCACTCTAATGACTGAGCTACGCAGACTCTCGCTTCAGGACTTTGGAGCCCAAAATCTCGAGAATGCGTGGATCGATTTTAAAACAAATTTCATATTCTGAAGTTATTAAAGCGTCTCTATCGAACAATGATATTAAAAAATTTCAAAACAAAAAAGTTGAAAATTGACTGTTTTTTGTTTCCTTCCGGTGCCGACTGGAAGTGACGGCGGACGTTCGGATATGCAAAGGGCACTGCGGCAGGACACTTTCTAACATCCCTGAAAATTTGAAAGTTCTATCTCAAATACTTTTGGAGAAAAATCGTGAACAAGCAAAAACATAAAATCTTTAATATCTCGGGACCGGAAGTGACGACCAAAAAAAACTCGTGTAGTTTTCTTACAAATTTTGTCATGAATAAGATCTAAAAATTTCATTAAAATCTGCTTAAGCGTTTTTGAGAAAACGTGGGAGAAAAAAAAAAATAATAATAACTAGACGCTTGTTGCGAGCAACAAGAGGTCTTCCGTTTGAGTGCACCATAAAATAGCCTAGAGGGATAGTTGTTCTTTTTTTATCATTTCTAAACATGTCATTAAATTCCATTAAACCCTCTATAAGAATTTCAATAGACATATAATTATACTTAAATTAATCTTTAAAAAGTCGCTATTATTGTGATTTTTGATAAAATTATATTGGAAATAAGTAAAATCTATCATTTCATATATAAAATTATAAACCTTAACACAATTAAGGAAGAAAAAATATCCGGCACTCGGGGACTGAACCCGGGTCGCCTGGGCCAAAGTCCACCACTCTAACGACTGAGCTACGCGGACTCTCGCTTCAGGACTTTGGAGCCCAAAATCTCGAGAATGCGTGGATCGATTTTAAAACAAATTTCATATTCTGAAGTTATTAAAGCGTCTCTATCGAACAATAATATTAAAAAATTTCAAAACAAAAAAGTTGAAAATTGACTGTTTTTTGTTTCCTTCTGGTGCCGACCGGAAGTGACGGCGGACGTTCGGATATGCGAAGGGCACTGCGGCAGGACACTTTCTACCATCCCTGAAAATTTGAAAGTTCTATCTTAAATACTTTTGGAGAAAAATCGTGAACAAGCAAAAACATAAAATCTTTAATATCTCGGGACCGGAAGTGACGACCAAAAAAAATCGTGTAATTTTCTTACAAATTTTGTCATGAATAAGATCTAAAAATTTCATCAAAATCGGCTGAAGCGTTTTTGAGAAAACGTGGGAGAAAAAAAAAAAAATAATAATAATAATAGAGGAAAAGAAACAAAGCAATAACAATAAGGTCTTCCGTTTCCAACGGAAGACCTTAATAAGAAACAGTACGAAAACAATAAGGTCTTCCGTTGGAAACGGAAGACCTTAACTAGATGCTTGTTGCGAGCAACAAGAGGTCTTCCGTTTGAGTACACCATAAAGTAGACTAGAGGGATAGTTGTTCTTTTCTATCATTTCTAAACAGGTCTTTAAATTCCATTTAACCCTCTATAAGAATTTCAATAGTCATATAATTATACTTAAATTTATCTTTAAAAAATCGCTATTATTGTGATTTTTGATAAAATTATATTGGAAATAAGTAAAATCTATCATTTCAAATATAAAATCATAAATCTTAACACAATTAAGGAAGAACAAATATTCGTCACTCGGGGACTGAACCCGGGTCGCCTGGGCTAAAGTCCACCACTCTAACGACTGAGCTACACGGACTTTCGCTTCAGGACTTTGGAGCCCAAAATCTCGATAATGCGTGGATCGATTTTAAAACAAATTTTGTATTCTGAAGCTATTAAAGCGTCTCTATCGAACAATGATATTAAAAATTTTCAAAACAAAATAGTTTAAAATTGACTGTTTTTTGTTTCCTTCCTGTGCCGACCGGAAGTGACGGCGGACGTTCGGATATGCAAAGGACACTTTCTACCATCTCTGAAAATTTGAAAGCTCTATCTTAAATACTTTTGGAGAAAAATCGTGAACAAGCAAAAATATAAAATCTTTAATATCTCGGGACCGGAACTGACGACCAAAAAAAGCTCGTGTAATTTTCTTACAAATTTTGTCATGAATAAGACCGGAAAGTTTCATCAAAATCGGCTGAAGCGTTTTTGAGAAAACGTGGGAGAAAAATAATAATAATAACTAGACGCGATCTCGTTGCGAGCAACGAGAGGTCTTCCGTTTGAATACACCTTACGCTATCGGAATGCTTGTTCTTTTCTATCAATAAGACCGCGGAACATTAACTGGCAAGATTGGAAATATACAGCTTACATCAATTTCACCTGTTACAGTCAAAACATTTGATATGGGCGGGAACAAATTGACACGGGCGTCTGAGAAAAGACAAAAAGTCATTTTTGAGTACTTTCTGTGACGACTGGAAGTTGCATGTACGCCGGATCTAACAGAATATGGTAAACATATCTTCATATATTGTTCTGTCTTTCCTCAAAGTTTTGATGTTCAAATTTTTGTCAGTTATGAGAATTCATTGAGAAAAGGTTTTTTGTCTCGAGACCGGAAACAAACAAACGGAAGTAATTAAAGAAATTAAAAGTAAGCATTTTAGTTCAATTACTTACAGTACATTACTGTTAATTAGACTAAATAAAATGATCAAAGAGAAAAGTCTAAAATTATTAAAAACGTCATTTGCTTTTACACTTCCGGAGAGAACCGAAAGTGACGGAAAATAAAATGGAACCTGTTAAACACACCTTCAATCAAATGTCTATCATTCATAAAAGTTTTGTATCTTGATTTCTTACAGTTTCTGAGATCTCCCGTGTACAAAATTTGTATGAAAAAAAACCTACTGAGATATTTGAGATGACTCACCGGATTTTTTAAAGTTTATTTAACCATGTGTAGGGGACCCATCGTATTTCTATTACTAAAATGTTACTTCCATGGTAAATAACAAAAAAAAATATTAAACAAAAAATTTGGAGTACTTCCTGTGAGGACCGGAAGTTAGGCCAGATGACACAAAATAATGTAAACACATGTACATACATAGGTCTATCAATCAACAAAGTATGGTTGTTTAAGTCTATACCGTTTTTGAGATGTTATTGAGACAAAGATTTTTGTCTCGGGACAGGAAGAGGACAAACGGTAGTGCTCAATGAAAATTAAAGTTAGTATTTATTAAATACTTTTCCATCATACATTATTATTTAAAATCTAACTAAAACTGTCGAAGAAAATCATTTAAACTTATAAACAGCTTGATTTGTTTGAACCCTTTCAGTGAGGACCGAAGAGAAACCCGTTAAACACATCTTCAATCAAATGTCTATCATCCTTGTTAGTTTAGTTTTTGTGTGTTGATCACTTACAGTTTCTGAGATCTCGCTGGTACAAATTTTGTTCAAAAGCAGCTACCTGAGATATTCGAGATATCTCACCGGAAGTAGAATTGTTTTGTCTATTTAACATTGCATAAATAAAATATGTAAAGATACTAATATATTAATTCTATGAAAAATAAATTAAATACGAAAATAATTTTTAAAGTACTTCCGGTGACGACCGGAAGTTAGACGAATCAAACAAAATAGAGTAAACAAATGAATATACATAAGTCTATCATCCCACACAGTTTGGTTGTCCAAGTAGTTACTATTTTTGAGATATCGTTGAGACAAGGTTTTTAGCTCACCTGAGCTGAAAGCTCGTGAGCTTTTCTGATCACTTTTTGTCCGGCGTCCGTCTGTCTGTCTGTCTGTCTGTCTGTCTGTCCGTAAACTTTTTACATTTTCGACTTCTTCTCCAGAACCACTAGGTCAATTTCAACCAAAGTTGGCACAAAGCATCCTTAGGTGAAGGGGATTCAAGTTTGTTAAAATGAAGGGCCATGCCCTCTTTCAAGGGGGGTTAATTAAAAAATCATTGAAAATTTGATGGTATTTTCAAAAATCTTCTCAAAAACCATTTGGCAAGAAAAGCTGAAACTTGTGTGGAAGCATCCTCAGGTAGTGTAGATTCAAGTTTGTTCAAATCATGATCCCCAGGGGTAGGGTGGGGCCACAATGGGGGATCGAATTTTTATATAGGAACATATAGAGTAAATCTTTAAAAATCTTCTTCTCTGAAACTGATCAGCCAGAAAAGCTGTAACTTATGTGGAAGCATTCTCAGGTAGTGTAGATTTAAGTTTGTTCAAATCATAATCTCCAGTGGTAGGTGGAAGCCACAATGGGAAGTCAAATTTTTACATAGAAATATATAGAGAAAAATCTTTTAAAATCTTTTTCTCAGAAACTGATCGGGCAGAAAAGCTGTAACATGTGTGAAAGCGTCCTCAGGTATGGAAGATTCAAGTTTGTTCAAATCATGATACTGGGGGTAGGGTGTGGCCACAATGGGGGGGGGGGGGGGAGGGGCTCAAACTTTTACGTAGGAATATATATAAAAATATCTTTAAAAATCATTTGCTTAAAAAGTAAGTTCAGATAGTCTAGATTAAAATTTGTCAAAATCATAATCTTCAGGACTAGGGTTGGGCCACATGGGGGGGGGGGGGGTGTCCAATTTTACAGAGGAAAAAATTCAAATTATCCACAAAAACTCAAATGATTTTTTATATATGGTTTTATTTATATGCAAGCATTTTAAATTATTGTTGATTCTTTAAAGTTGTTTGAACTCTGGCCCTTGGACAATTCTTTGGCCTTACAAGGGGTCCAAAGTTTGATGTAGGTTTATAATCCATATACAAACAGTTGTTTAAGTCTGATCATTTTCTCGAAAACTGCAATGCTCAAGATGTAATATGACTGTAAAATCATCCTTGTCTATCATTGTTCAGGTGAGCGATGTGGCCCATGGGCCCCTTGTTTTGTCTCGAGACAGGAAACGGACCAACAGAAGTGCTCAATCAAAATTAAAGTTTATATTTTTCTAACGTTTTCCTATTGTACAGTTTTGTTTATCAAGCAATCTAAAACTGTCAAAGAAAAACAGTTAAAATTATTAAAAACTTCAATTGTTTGTACCCTTCCGGTGACGACCGGAAGTGACGGGCGATAAAATGGAATCAGTTAAACCCATCCTCAATCGAATGTCTATCGTCCTTGTAAGTTTCGTGTCTTAATCACTTACAGTTTCTGAGATCTCGCGGGTACAAAATTTATTTTAAAAAAGCTACCGCGGAACATTGGAAATATACAGCTTACGTCAATTTTACCTATTACAGTCAAAACATTTGATATGGACGGGAACAAATTGACGCGGATGTCTGAGAAAACGTTGGATTCAAACTGTAGTTAATATTGGAAGTGTATTTTCAATCCACCTCAGCGTTCCGAACTTGCTATATTACTTATGCGATCGAAACACATTTTATTTAGTATCAGCAAAGCGATAAAAAAAAAACCATTTTATTTCATCAATAATTATATAATCAGCAAATATGAGAAGATCCAAATTCGGGAGAGATTATACGCAAGGCAAAGCATTGTCCGATGATTCAGAGAATCAGTCGCCACTGATACACTTCCTATAGCAAATGTTTTCTCAGACGTCCGCGTCAATTTGTTCCCGCCCATTTCAAATGTTTTGACTGTAACAAGTGAAATTGACGTAAGCTGTATATTTCCAATTTTGCCAGTTAATTTTCCGCGATCTTAATTATACATTATAAAATGTCGGGTTTCAATTTTACAAAGTAACACCTACAGCAGTATACATTATGAATTTTGAACACAATCAGTGACATATTAAACGGCGTTATTAATTTCAGCAAAAATTAAAAGGAAGGTTTAATAGGCGTAGCTGTTTTCTTAAAACATCGTTAATTTATGGATTTACTCTTTACTTCTAAATGTTTTAGACATAAGATATATAAAATGCCATACGCTATAAACTGCATTTGTAGAGAGAGAGAGAGAGAGAGAGAGAGAGAGAGAGAGAGAGAGAGAGAGAGAGAGAGAGAGAGAGAGAGAAATTAATCAGAAATCGATTTGATAAAGAAATTGATTATCTTTTTATCTGCTTCTTTTGCATATCGATTAATTTTTTTGTGTCAAGTTTATCTTTGCCGACTCACATTGTATGATAAAAATTTTTGCTAAGTCGGCAAATAAAATAACCTACATCTTACTAATGTAGTATGGTAAATTATCCCCCTTTTCCTGAATCCACTCAATACCCCAGTGTTATGTCTAAATGACCAGTGTTAAGCAATCGGTTAATATATTACGAAATTTATGAATTTTGACCTCGATGCTTAATCACTAAACAGATATAATAAATCCCGCTTTTTGGGTGAACATTACATGTATGTAGACCTTTGTAAATAATTATAAACTTAAGGCAGATTTTAAATGATTATAATCCCGATGCACCCTGCCGTAATGACTTTTTTTTTTTTTATCAAAAGTGAAAAATCAGACTTTTTGTTTTAACAGTGCATATCTCCAATCGGTGTTTACACGTGTTTTTTCATAGGCCCAAACAGACATACACAGGTGATCAATTCCACACCTTGTCGCAGTCACCCGGTGGTGTGTATAGTTCAGTGTTTAAACTTCGGAGGTTTTTCTTAATCCAAGACAGACAACAGATATGTATCTGTAGACAGATACAAAGAAGGAGAAAGTACACCGTCTATAATAAAAAATGACTTTTTAGCATTGACTTCCAATCAGTAAGAAGGCAATCATTAAAAAATTAATTTCAAATCATTTAAATCCAAAGACAATATCCCGTAACTAGAAATAAATACATATGTAATTTTAAACGTCAAATGTACATTTAGGCTTTAGCCACATTACTGCATGTTACCTGTAGTTGTTCTTATTCAAATACTAAAATATTCGTACGTTGGAGAGAGAGAGAGAGAGAGAGAGAGAGAGAGAGAGAGAGAGAGAGAGAGAGAGAGAGAGAGATTTTATAGTGTTTTATAGTGTTCAGGAAATCAATATATAAACAACATATGTCAATAAACGCATATTTACATGCATATATCTATATATATCTGAATAAATACTAAACAGTCCTCCTTTTAAAGTCCCGTAGAATACTTGAAATGTGGGCGCATTGCTAAATGTTTTGTGCATAGAGTCAATGAGATGGCGGCATTTCTTTGATGCCGGCAAAGCGACCTGGCGAGCTCTAATGCGGTCGTACTGCAAGGGTGCTTCGGCGGCATGTCTTTGATGCCGGCGATGCGACGAGCGTCTGAATTTAGCGAGCTGCTGACAGAAACAAGACTGTCACAATTCGGGAAATTGACGGTATTTTGAAACGGGCTCTATATTTGTACTGAAAAAAAGGTAATATTTTGATTTATGATAAAATTAAAACGGAAAACATAAAAAATCCATCGTTTCAAAGATAAAATCGTTAAACAAAACACAATTAAGAAAGAAAAAAAAACATTCGGCACTCTGGGACTGAACCCGGGTCGCCTGGGCCAAAGTCCACTACTCTAACGACTGAGCTACGCGGACTCTCGCTTCAGGACTTTGAATCCCAAAATCTCGAGAATGCGTAGATCGATTTTAAAATAAATTTAATGTTCTGACGTTATTAAAGCGTCTCTATCGAATAGTAATATTAAAAAAATTCCAAACAAAAAAGTTGAAAAATGACTGTTGTTTGTTTCCTTCCTGTGACGACCGGAAGTGACGGCGGACGTTCGGATATGCGAAGGGCACTGCGGCAGGACACTTTCTACTATCCCTGAACATTTGAAAGTTCTATCTTAAATACTTTTGGAGAAAAATCGTGAACAAGCAAAAACATAAAATCTTAAATAACTCGGGACCGGAAGTGACAACCGAAAAAATCTCGTGTAATTTTCTTACAAATTTTGTCATGAATAAGATCTGAGAGTTTCATCAAAATCGGCTGAAGCGTTTTTGAGAAAAGGTGACAGAAAAAAAAAAACAATAAAAATAATAGTGAAAAAGAAACAAAGCAATAACAATAAGGTCTTCCGTTGAAAACGGAAGACCTTAATAATAATAATAGAGGAAAAGAAACAAAGCAATAACAATAAGGTCTTCCGTTGGAAACGGAAGACCTTAATAAACAGTACGAAAACAATAAGGTCTTCCGTTGGAAACGGAAGACCTTAATAAACAGTACGAAAACAATAAGGTCTTCCGTTGGAAACGGAAGACCTTAATAATAAGAAACAGTACGAAAACTATAAGGTCTTCCGTTGGAAACGGAAGACCTTAACTAGATACGATCTCGTTACGAGTAACAAGTAGGTCTTCCGTTCAATTTTTTAAACGATATGATTAAAATATCAATGAAATTTCGGAATTCCCCCTCACCTCCTCCCTTTCAGATAATGTATACGATTGTCAATATCCTTTACAATGATTAACAAAGTGTTTTGCTTTTTTATATAATGCGCATTAAAGATTTAAGCTTTCAGTCCTCGAAAATCCCTAATTACGTCATCAATGGGTGTGGCAATGAGTTTTACAAACTGATATTGTTACGATCAACAACTTGCTTCTATAATGCATTACAAAATCTTGATCGTTTTTAAGTTATGTGTAAGAGACTTCAAAAGTGCCTTTAATCCTAATTTAAGGGGCCAATCCCTTTTTCTTGAGTTCATTCGAAAGGTCTCACGAATACTCCTATTTTTTGTTCTTACACCTATCTTAAATTGTTGTTCATTTTTGAGATTCAAATGATTGCATATTTTAGGGGCCAGCCCTTTAGATCCTTAATGGGGACTGACATTGGTGTTTTGATAAGTGGAATCGATTAGCATTATCAATACAGACATTTTCTCTTCTACATTGCTTAACAATATATGTCTCCTTCTCTAGAGATATTCCGTCAAAGGTTAAGGACTGTGGTCCCTTAAAATCCCTTATTAGGTAATAAATGGGTGTGGCAATGATTTTTTCTGATAGATTTTGTTACGATTAACAACTCTGCTTCTTCAATGCATTAAAAAATCTTGATCGTTTCTAAGTTATTTGTAAGAGAGTTTACGAGTGTCTTGGCCCCTAAATAAAGGGGCCAGGCCCTTTTTCTTGATTTCCTTGAAAAAATCTTAAGAATACTAACATTTTTTGTTCGTACATCTATCTTAAATTGTTGTTAATTTTTGAGATATAAACGATTGAACATTTAAGGGGCCAGCCCTCTAGATCCTTAATGGGGACAGACATTGGTGTTTTGATTAGTGGAATCGATTAGAATCATCAATGCAAACATTTTCTCTTCTACAATGCTTAACAAAATATATCTCCTTCTCTATATATATTGCGTCAAAGTTTAATGAATGTGGCCCCTAAAAATCCCTTATTACGTGATAAATGGGCATGGCAATGATTTCTTTTGATAGATATTATTATGATCAACAACTTTGCTTCTATAATGCATTATAAAATCTTGATTGTTTTTAAGTTATTTGTAATAGAGTTTACTTTTCATTTTCTACCACTTTTGTTATATACGTCTTAACAAAATATCAACTGATAAAAAGATGCAGACCAAAACGTATGAAAATTTTGATTCAAAATTCGTACCCAATTTTCGTGCCTAGGCGAGCTCCAAGAAATGGTGCCACTGGCGTAAAACAACTACATGCTGCACAACTTCAAACTATAGTCTACCTATCCTGAAAATTTAATAGTCATATCTCTTATAGTTTCTGAGTTTATAGCTGCACAAAATGAGTCGTCAAGAAATATAAAATGGCCGATAAATCGGTACCGGAAGTGACGACCCAAAAATTGAAAAAATCTTATGAAGTTTAGATTACGTCCAATCATCTGTGAAAAAATGAATAGATTTCGAGAAATTGCGTGCACAAAATTTGGAAAAAAAAAAAAATAATAACTAGATATGATCTCGTTACGAGTAACGAGTAGGTCTTCCGTTCAATTTTTTAAAAGGTTTAAGGACTTCGGCTCCTATAAATCCCTAATTAAGTAATAAATGGTTGTGGCAAAGAGTTTTTCAAACAGACTTTGTTACGATCAACAACTTGTCTTCTATAATGCATTACACAATCTTGATCGTTTTTAAGTTATTTGTAATAGTGTTTACTAGTATCTTGGCCCCTAATTTTTATTAAAATATGTCTCCTTCTCTAGATATATTGCGTCAAAGTTTAAGGACTTTGGCCCCTAAAAATCCCTAGTTACGTATTAAATGGGCTGGCAATGATTTTTTCTGATAGATATTGTTATGATCAAAAACTTTGCTTCTATAATGCATTACAAAATCTTTATCGTTTTTAAGTTATTTGTAATAGAGTTTACGAGTGTTTTGGCCCCTCATGAAAGGGGCCAGTCCCTTTTTTCTTGATTTTGTTGGAAAGATCGTAAGTATAGTAAAAATTTTTGTTCGTACACCTATCTTAAATTGTTGTTCATTTTTGAGATATAAATGATTGAATATTTTAGGGGTCAGCCCTGTAAATCCTTTATGGGAACACACATTGATGTTTTGATTAGTGGCATCGATTGAAATCATCAATGCAGACATTTTCTCTTCTACAATGCTTAACAAAATATGTCTCCTTCTCTAGATATATTGCGTCAAAAATTTAAGGACTTTGGCCCCTACAAATCCCTAGTTACGTAATAAATGGGCGTGGCAATAATTTCTTCTGACAGATATTGTTATGATCAACAACTTTGCTTCTATAATGTATTACAAAATCTTTAAAGTTTTTAAGTTATTTATAATACACTTTACGAGTCTCTTGGTCCCTTATTAAAGGGGCTACCCCCTTTTCCGTGATATCGGTGAAAAGAACGTTTCATACTCTACCACTTTTGTTATATATGTCTTTACAAAATATCAACTGATAAAAAGATACAGATCAAAACGTGTGAAAATTTTGATTAAAAATCCGTACCAAAGTTTCGAGCCATAGCGAGCTCCAAGAAATGGCGCCACAGGAGTAAAACAAAACCAACGGGCACAACTTCAAACTATGGTCTAATTATCCTGAAAATTTCATATTCATATCTCTGTTAGTTTTTGAGTTTTTGTGTGCATAAAATAGGTCGTAAAAATGAACAAAATGGCCGATAAATCGGTACCGGAAGTGACGACAGGAAAATTATCAAAAATGTATGAAGATCATATGAAGTCCAATCATCTGTGAAAAAATTGTGGAAATCGGTCGAATAGTTTTCGAGAAATCACGTGCACAAAATTTGTGGAAAAGAAAAATAATAATAATAATAATAATAAGAAACAGTACGAAAACAACAAGGTCTTCCGTTGGAAACGGAAGACCTTAACTAGATCTCGTTACGAGTAACGAGTAGGTCTTCCGATCAATGTTTTGAAAAGTTTAATGACTTTGGTTACTATAAATCCCTAATTAAGTCATAAATGGGTGTGGCAAAAAGTTTTACAAGCAGACATTGTTACGATCAACAACTTTGCTTCTATAATGCATTACAAAATCTTTATCGTTTTTAGGTTATCTGTCATGGAGTTTAGGAGTATCTTGGCCGCTAATATAAAGGGCCAAACCCTTTTTCTAGATTTCATTGAAAAGGTCTTAAGAATACTATTATTTTTGTTTCGTAAACCTATCTAAAATTGTTGTTCATTTTTGAGATACAAACGATTGAGTATTTTAGGGGCCAGCCCTGTAGATCCTTAATGGGGACATACATTGGTGTTTGATCAGTGGAATCGTTGAGAACCATCAATGCAGACATTTTCTTTTCTACAATGCTTAACAAAATATGTCTCCTTCTCCAGATATATTGCGTCAAAGTTTAAGGACTTTGGCCCCTAATAATTCATAGTTACGTAATAAATGGGCGTGGCAATGATTTTTTCTGATAGATATTGTTATGATCAACAACTTTGCTTCTATGATGCATTACAAAATCTTGATCGTTTTTAAGTTATTTGTAATAGAGTTTAGGAGTGTCTTGGCCCCTAACTAAAGGGGCCAGCCCCTTTTTTTTGATTTTGTTGGAAAGGTCTTAAGAATACTAACAATTTTTGTTCTTAGACCTATCTAACATTGTTGTTCATTTTTGAGATATAAATGTTTGAATCTTTAAGGGGTCATCCCTGTGGATCCTTAATGGGGACAGATATTGGTATTTTGATAAGTGCAATTGATTAAAATCATCAATGCAGACATTTTCTCTTCTACAATGCTTAACAAAATATGTCTCCTTCTCTAGATATATTGCATCAAAATTTAAGGATTTTGGCCCCTAAAACTCCCTTGTTACGTAATAAATGGGCGTGGCAATGATTTTTTCTGATAGATATTGTTATGATCAACATCTTTGCTTCTATAATGCATTACAAAATCTTGATCGTTTTTAAGTTATTTGTAATAGAGTTTACGAGTGTCTTGGCCCCTAAGTAAAGGGGCCAGCCCCTTTTTCTTGATTTTGTTGGAAAGGTCTTAAAAATAATAACAATTTTTGTTCTTACACCTATCTAAAATTGTTGTTCATTTTTGAAATATAAATGTTTGAATCTTTTAGGGGTCATCCCTGTAAATCCTTAATGGGGACAGATATTGGTATTTTGATAAGTGGAATCGATCAAAATCATCAATGCAGACATTTTCTCTTCTACAATGCTTAACAAAATATGTCTCCTTCTTTAGATATATTGTATCGAACTTTCAGGATTTTGGCCCCTAAAAATCCCTAGATACGTAATAAATAGGCGTGGCAATGATTTTTTCTGATAGATATTGTTATGATCAACATCTTTGCTTCTATAATGCATTACAAAATCTTGATCGTTTTTAAGTTATTTGTAATAGAGTTTACGAGTGTCTTGGCCCCTAATTAAAGGGGCTAGCCCCTTTTCTTTGATATCAGTGAAAAGAACTATTAAAATTCTACCACTTTTGTTATATATGTCTTAACAAAATATCAACTAATAAAAAGATACAGATCAAAACGTGTGAAAATTTTGATTAAAAATCCGTACCCAATTTTCGAGCCATAGCGAGCTCCAAGAAATGGCGCCGCTGGCGTATAAAAATTATATGGTGCACAACTTCAAACTATAGTCTACCTATCCTGAAGATTTCATATTTATATCTTTGATAGTCTCTGAGTTTATGTCTGCACAAAATGGGTCGAAAAAACTTACAAAATCGGCCGTAAATCGGAACCGGAAGTGACGATTTCAAAATTTAAAAAACTTCTAGAATTATGACCACAGGCAATTATCTGTGAGAAAATGGCTGAAATCGGCTGGATAGTTTTCGAGAAATCGCGTGCACAAAACTCGTGGAAAAAAATAATAATAACTAGATACGATCTCGTTACGAGTAACGAGTAGGTCTTCCGTTCAATTTTTTAAAAAGTTTAAGGACTTTGCCTATAATAAATCTCTTATTAAGTAATAAATGGGTATGGCAAAGAGTTTTTTAAACAGACATTGTTACGATCAAGAACTTTGCTTCTATAATGCATTACAAAATCTTGATCGTTTTTAAGTTATTTGTAATAGAGTTTACGAGTATCTTGGCCCTTAATTTAAAGGACCAGCCCCTTTTTCTTGATTTATTTGAAAAGGTTTTAAGAAAACTAACATTTTTTGTTCTTAAACCTATCTAAAATTGTTGTTCATTTTTGAGATACAAACGATTGAATATTTTAGGGGCCAGTCCTGTAAATCCTTAATGGGGACAGACATTGGTGTTTTGATTAGTGGAATCGATCAGAATTATCAATGCAGACATTTTCTCTTCTACAACGCTTAACAAAATAAGTCTCCTTCTCTAGGTATATTGCGTCAAAGTTTGAGAACTTTGGCCCCTAAAAATCCCTTATTACGTAATAAATGGGCGTGGCAATGATTTTCACTGATATATATTGTTACGATCAACAACTTTGCTTCTATAATGCATTACAAAATCTTTATCATTTTTCAGTTATTTGTATTAGAGTTTACGAGTCTCTTGGTCCCTACATAAAGGGGCCAGCCCCTTTTCTTTGATTTTGTTGTAAAGAACTGTTGATTCACTACCACTTTTGTTATATATGTCTTAACAAAATATCAACAGATAAAAAGATACAGATCAAAACGTATGAAAATTTGTAATGAAAATTCGTACCCAATTTTCGAGCCTAGGCGAGCTCCACGATAAGGCGCCTCTAGCGTAAAACAACATAATAGTGCACAACTTCAAACTATAGATTACCTATCCTGAAAATTTCATAGTCATATCTCTGATAGTTTTTGAGATTAGCTCTGCACAAAATAGATCGTTAAAAAATGCAAAATCGGCCGTAAATCGGTACCGGAAGTGACGACAACACAAATTTCAAAAACATATAAAATTCAGATCACGTCCCATCATCTGTGAAAAAATGGTTGAAATCGGTCGAATAGTTTTCGAAAAATCGCGTGCACAAAATTTGGAAAAAAAAAAATAATAATAACTAGATACGATCTCGTTACGAGTAACGAGTAGGTCTTCCGTTCAATTTTTTAAAAAGTTTAAGGACTTTGCCTCCTATAAATCTCTTATTAAGTAATAAATGGGTATGGCAAAGAGTTTTTTCAAACAGACATTGTTACAATCAAGAACTTTGCTTCTATATTGCATTATAAAATCTTGATCGTTTTTAAGTTATTTGTCATGGAGTATACGAGTATCCTGGCCCCTAATTTAAAGGACCAGCCCCTTTTTCTTGATTTCCTTGAAAAGGTCTTAAGAATACTAACATGTTTTGTTCTTAAACCTATCTAAAATTGTTGTTCATTTTTGAGATACAAACGATTGAATATTTTAGGGGCCAGCCCTGTAAATCCTTAATGGGGACATACATTGGTGTTTTGATTAGTGGAATCGATAAGAATCATCAATGCAGACATTTTCTCTTCTACAATGCTTAACAAAATAAGTCTCCTTCTCTAGGTATATTGCGTCAAAGTTTAAGGACTTTGGTCCCTAAAAATCCCTCGTTACGTAATAAATGGGCGTGGCAATCATTTTTCCTGATAGATATTGTTATGATCAACAACTTTGCTTCTATAATGCATTACAAAATCTTGATCGTTTTTAAGTTATTTGTAATAGAATTTGCGAGTATTGTGGCCCCTAATTTAAAGGGCCAGCCCCTTTTTCTTGATTTCCTTGAACAGGTCTTAAGAATACTAACAATTTTTGTTCTTAAACCTATCTAAAATTGTTGTTCGTTTTTTAGATACAAACGATTGAATATTTTAGGGGCCAGCCCTGTAAATCCTTAATGGGGACATACATTGGTGTTTTGATTAGTGGAATCGATAAGAATCATCAATGCAGACATTTTCTCTTCTACAATGCTTAACAAAATAAGTCTCTTCCTCTAGGTATATTGCGTCAAAATTTAAGGACTTTGGTCCCTAAAAATCCCTAGTAACGTAATAAATGGGCGTGGCAATCATTTTTTCTGATAGATATTGTTATGATCAACAACTTTGCTTCTATAATGCATTACAAAATCTTGATCGTTTTTAAGTTATTTGTAATAGAGTTTGCGAGTATCGTGGCCCCTAATTTAAAGGGCCAGCCCCTTTATCTTGATTTTGTTGAAAAGGTCTTAAGAATACTAACATTTTTTGTTCTTAAACCTATCTCAAATTGTTGTTCGTTTTTGAGATACAAACGATTGAATATTTTAGGGGCCAGCCCTGTAAATCCTTAATGGGGACATACATTGGTGTTTTGATTAGTGGAATCGATAAGAATCATCAATGCAGACATTTTCTCTTCTACAATGCTTAACAAAATAAGTCTCCTTCTCTAGGTATATTGCGTCAAAGTTTAAGGACTTTGGTCCCTAAAAATCCCTAGTTACGTAATAAATGGGCGTGGCAATCATTTTTTCTGAAAGATATTGTTATGATCAACAACTTTACTTCTATAATGCATTACAAAATCTTGATCCTTTTTAAGTTATTTGTAATAGAGTTTACGATTGTATTGGCCCCTATATAAAGGGGCCAGCCCCTTTTTTTTGATTTTGTTGGAAAGAACTTTTGATTCTCTACCATTTTTGTTATATATGTCTTAACAAAATATCAACTGATAAAAAGATGCAGACCAAAACGTACAAAATTTTTGATTCAAAATTCGTACCCAATTTTCGTGCCTAGGCGAGCTCCAAGAAATGGCGCCACTGGCATAAAACATCATAATAGTGCACAACTTCAAACTATGGTCTACCTATCCTGAAAATCTCGTTGTCATATATCTAATAGTTTCTGAGATCAGCTCTGCACAAAATGGGTCGTAGAAAATTACAAAATCGGCCGTAACTCGGTACCGGAAGTGACGACAACAAAAATTTCAAAAACATATAAAATTTAGATCACGTCTCATCATCTCTGAAAAAATGGTCGAAATTGGTTGAATAGTTTCTGAGAAATCGCGTGCACAAAATTTGGAAAAAAAAAAATAATAATAATAATAACTAGATACGATCTCGTTACGAGTAACGAGTAGGTCTTCCGTTCAATTTTTTAAAAAGATTAAGGACTTTGGCTCCTTTAAATCCCTAATTGAGTAATAAATGGTTGTGGCAAAGAGTTTTTCAAACAGACTTTGTTACGATCAACAACTTGTCTTCTATAATGCATTACACAATCTTGATCGTTTTTAAGTTATTTGTAAGAGTGTTTACTAGTATCTTGGCCCCTAATTTTAAGGGCCAACCCCTTTTTCTTGAGTTCATTGAAAAGGTCTTAAGAATACTATCATTTTTTGTTCGTAAACCTATCAAAAATTGTTGTTAATTTTTGAGATATAAATGATTGAATATTTTAGGGGCCAGTCCTATAGATCCTTAATGGGGACAGACATTGGTGTTTTGATAAGTGGAATCGATTAGAACCATCCATGCAGACATTTTCTCTTCTATAATACTTAACAAAATATGTCTCCTTCTGTAGATATATTGCGTCAATGTTTAAGGACTTTGGCCCCTAAAAATCCCTAGTTACGTAATAAATGCGCTGGCAATGATTTTTTCTGATAGATATTGTTATGATCAACAACTTTGCTTCTATAATGCATTACAAAATCTTTATCGTTTTTAAGTTATTTGTAATAGAGTTTACGAGTGTGTTGGCCCCTAATGAAAGGGGCCAATCCCTTTTTCTTGATTTTGTTGGAAAGATCTTAAGTATAGTAACATTTTTTTTCTTACACCTATCTTAAATTGTTGTTCACTTTTGAGATATAAATGATTGAATCTTTTAGGGGTCAACCCTGCAAATCCTTTATGGGAACATACATTGGTGTTTTGATAAGTGGCATCGATTGAAATCATCAATGCACACATTTTTTCTTCTACAATGCTTAACAAAATATGTCTCCTTCTCTAGATATATTGCGTCAAAATTTAAGGTTTTTGGCCCCTAAAAATCCCTAGTTACGTTATAAATGGGCGTGGCAATGATTTTTTCTGACAGATATTGTTATGATCAACAACTTTGCTTCTATAATGCTTTTCAAAATCTTTATCATTTTTCAGTTATTTGTTATAAAGTTTACGAGTCTCTTAGCCCCTAATTAAAGAGGCTAGCCCCTTTTCCGTGATATCGGTGAAAAGAACTTTTCATACTCTACCACTTTTGTAATATATGTCTCAACAAAATATCAACTGATAAAAAGATACAGATCAAAACGTGTGAAAATTTTGATTCAAAATCTGTACCCAATTTTCGAGCCATAGCGAGCTCCAAGAAATGGCGCCACAGGAGTAAAACAAAATCAATGGGCACATCTTCAAACTATGGTCTAACTATCCTGAAAATTTCATATTCATATCTCTGATAGTTTTTGAGTTTTTGTGTGCACAAAATAGGTCGTAAAAATGAACAAAATGGCCGATAAATCGGTACCGGAAGTGACGACAGGAAAATTATCAAAAATGTTTTAAGATCATATGAAGTCCAATCACCTGTGAAAAAATTGTGGAAATCGGTCGAATAGTTTTCGAGAAATCGCGTGCACAAAATTTGTGGAAAAGAAAAATAATAATAATAATAATAACTAGATACGATCTCGTTACGAGTAACGAGTAGGTCTTCCGTTCAATTTTTTAAAAAGATTAAGGACTTTGGCTCCTTTACATCCCTAATTGAGTAATAAATGGTTGTGGCAAAGAGTTTTTCAAACAGACTTTGTTACGATCAACAACTTGTCTTCTATAATGCATTACACAATCTTGATCGTTTTTAAGTTATTTGTAAGAGTGTTTACTAGTATCTTGGCCCCTAATTTTAAGGGCCAACCCCTTTTTCTTGAGTTCATTGAAAAGGTCTTAAGAATACTATCATTTTTTGTTCGTAAACCTATCAAAAATTGTTGTTAATTTTTGAGATATAAACGATTGAATATTTTAGGGGCCAGTCCTATAGATCCTTAATGGGGACAGACATTGGTGTTTTGATAAGTGGAATCGATTAGAACCATCCATGCAGACATTTTCTCTTCTATAATACTTAACAAAATATGTCTCCTTCTGTAGATATATTGCGTCAATGTTTAAGGACTTTGGCCCCTAAAAATCCCTAGTTACGTAATAAATGCGCTGGCAATGATTTTTTCTGATAGATATTGTTATGATCAACAACTTTGCTTCTATAATGCATTACAAAATCTTTATCGTTTTTAAGTTATTTGTAATAGAGTTTACGAGTGTGTTGGCCCCTAATGAAAGGGGCCAATCCCTTTTTCTTGATTTTGTTGGAAAGATCTTAAGTATAGTAACATTTTTTTTCTTACACCTATCTAAAATTGTTGTTCACTTTTGAGATATAAATGATTGAATCTTTTAGGGGTCAACCCTGCAAATCCTTTTTGGGAACATACATTGGTGTTTTGATAAGTGGCATCGATTGAAATCATCAATGCAGACATTTTTTCTTCTACAATGCTTAACAAAATATGTCTCCTTCTCTAGATATATTGCGTCAAAATTTAAGGTTTTTGGCCCCTAAAAATCTCTAGTTACGTTATAAATGGGCGTGGCAATGATTTTATCTGACAGATATTGTTATGATCAACAACTTTGCTTCTATAATGCTTTTCAAAATCTTTATCATTTTTCAGTTATTTGTTATAAAGTTTACGAGTCTCTTAGCCCCTAATTAAAGAGGCTAGCCCCTTTTCCGTGATATCGGTGAAAAGAACTTTTCATACTCTACCACTTTTGTAATATATGTCTCAACAAAATATCAACTGATAAAAAGATACAGATCAAAACGTGTGAAAATTTTGATTCAAAATCTGTACCCAATTTTCGAGCCATAGCGAGCTCCAAGAAATGGCGCCACAGGAGTAAAACAAAATCAATGGGCACATCTTCAAACTATGGTCTAACTATCCTGAAAATTTCATATTCATATCTCTGATAGTTTTTGAGTTTTTGTGTGCACAAAATAGGTCGTAAAAATGAACAAAATGGCCGATAAATCGGTACCGGAAGTGACGACAGGAAAATTATCAAAAATGTTTTAAGATCATATGAAGTCCAATCACCTGTGAAAAAATTGTGGAAATCGGTCGAATAGTTTTCGAGAAATCGCGTGCACAAAATTTGTGGAAAAGAAAAATAATAATAATAATAATAATAATAATAATAATAAGAAACAGTACGAAAACAATAAGGTCTTCCGTTGGAAACGGAAGACCTTAATAATAATAATAATAATAAGAAACAGTACGAAAACAATAAGGTCTTCCGTTGGAAACGGAAGACCTTAATAATAATAATAAGAAACAGTACGAAAACTATAAGGTCTTCCGTTGGAAACGGAAGACCTTAATAAAAAGAAACAGTACGAAAACAATAAGGTCTTCCGTTGGAAACGGAAGACCTTAATAATAATAAGAAACAGTACGAAAACAATAAGGTCTTCCGTTGGAAACGGAAGACCTTAATAATATTTTGTTAAGTATTATAGAAGAGAAAATGTCTGCATGCATGGTTCTAATCGATTCCACTTATCAAAACACCAATGTCTGTCCCCATTAAGGATCTATAGGACTGGCCCCTAAAATATTCAATCGTTTATATCTCAAAAATAAACAACAATTTTTGATAGGTTTACGAACAAAAAATGATAGTATTCTTAAGACCTTTTCAATGAACTCAAGAAAAAGGGGCTGGCCCCCTTAATTATGGCCCAATACATTCGTAAACTCTATTACACATAACTTAAAAACGATCAAGATTTTGTAATGCATTATAAAAGCAGATTTCTTGATCATAACAATGTCTGTTTGAAAAGCTATTTGCCGCAATAATTTATTACTTAATTAGAGATTTATAGGAGGCAAAGTCCTTAAACTTTTTAAAAAAATTGAACGGAAGACCTACTCGTTACTCGTAACGAGATCGTATCTAGTTTTTATTATATTCCTTCTCTAAATATATTGCGTCAAAGTTTAAGAACTTTGGCCCCTAAAAATCCCTAGTTACGTAATAAATGGGCTGGCAATGATTTTTACAGATAGATATTGTTATGATCAACAACTTTGCTTCTATAACGCATTACAAAATCTTTATCGTTTTTAAGTTATTTGTAATAGAGTGTACGAGTGTGTTGGCCCCTAATGAAAGAGGCCAGTCCCTTTTTCTTGATTTTGTTGGAAAGATCTTAAGTATAGTAACATTTTTTGTTCGTACACCTTTCTTAAATTGTTGTTCATGTTTGAGATATAAATGATTGAATCTTTTAGGGGTAATCCCTGTAAATCCTTTATAGGAACATACATTGGTGTTTTGATAAGTGGAATCGATTAAAATCATCAATGCAGATATTTTCTCTTCTACAATGCTTAACAAAATATGTCTCCTTCTCTAGATATATTGCGTCAAAGTTTAAGGACTTTGGCCCCTAAAAATCCCTAGTTACGTAATAAATGGGCGTGGCGATGATTTTTTTCTGATCGATATTGTTACTTTTAACAACTTTGCGTCTATAATGCATTACAAAATCTTTAATGTTTTTAAGTTTTTTATAATAGAGTTTAGGAGTGCATTGGCCCCTTATGAAAGGGGCCAGCCCCTTTTTCTTGATTTTGTTGAAAAGAACTTTTGATTCTCTACCGCTTTTGTTATATATGTCTTAACAAAATATCAACTGATAAAAAGATGCAGACCAAAACGTACAAAAATTTTGATTCAAAATTCGTACCAAATTTTCGTGCGTAGGCGAGCTCCAAGAAATGGTGCCATTGGCGTAATATAACTACATGCTGCACAACTTCCAACTATAACCTACCTATCCTGAAAATTTTATAGTCATATCTCTTATAGTTTCTGAGTTTATAGCTGCACAAAATGAGTCGTCAAAAAATACATAATGGCCGATAAATCGGTACCGGAAGTGACGACCGAAAAAATGAAAAAATGTATGAAGTTTAGATTACGTCCAATCATCTGTGAAAAAATGACCGAGATCGGTTGAATAGTTTTCGAGAAATTGCGTGCACAAAATTTGGAACAAAAAAAATAATAATAACTAGATGGTTCTCGTTGCGAGCAACGAATGGGTCTTCCGTCCGATTTTTGAAGAGATTCGATAAAACTCATCATTTTAAACATAAAATCGTAAATCTGATCGAAAAAGGAGTGAAGAAATTTTGCGGCACTCGGGACTTGAACCCGGGTCGCCTGGGCCATATCCACGACTATATCGACTGAGCTACTCGGACTCTCGCTTCAGGACTTTGATGCTTAATATCTCGAGAATGCGTTGATCGATTTTAAAACAAATTACATATTCTGAATCAGTAAAAGGGTCACTATAGAGTGTAAAAAACTGAAATAAAAATATTAAAAAATAAAAAAGTTGAAAAATTCACTTTTTTAATTTTTTTCTGGTGACGACCGGAAGTGACGGCGGACATTTGCTTGACCGAGGTACACCAGCAGAACGGGATATCTATCACCTCTGAAAATTTCAGCCCTCTATCATTTTTCGCTTTTGAGAAACGTCGCAGACCAAATTGTCTTTTAAAAATCGTTTAACGATGATAACTTCTGAACGGAAGTGAATTTTGAAATATTGTTATGGCGGTACAAACTTCAGAATACGAGGCATTATCCCTGAAAATTTGAAGGAAATCGCACGAGCCATCTCCGAGAATCGCCTGCACAAAATTTGTAAGAAAAAAAAAGAATAATAATAATAAGAAGAAAAGTGAAAAAGAAACAATAGAATAATAGTAGGGTCTTCCGCTGAAGACGGAAGACCCTAATAAGAAACAGTACGAAAACAATAAGGTCTTCCGTTGGAAACGGAAGACCTTAATAACTAGATACGATCTCGTTACGAGTAACGAGTAGGTCTTCCATTCAATTTTTTAAACGATATGATTAAAATATCAATGAAATTTCAGAATTCTCCCCCACTCCACCCTTTCAGAAAATGTATACGATTGTCAATATCAATTACAATGCTTAACAACGTTTTTTGCTTTTTCACATACAGCACATTAAAGATTTAAGATATTGGTCCCCTAAAATCCCCAATTACGTTACCAATGGGTGTTGGAATTAGTTTTACAAACTGATATTGTTACGATCAACAACTTTGCTTCTATAGTGCATCACAAAATCTTGATCGTTTTTAAGATATTTGTGATAGACTTTACGAGTCTCGTGGACCTAATTTGAGGGATCAGCCCCTTTTTTTTCGAAAGATGTCTCAAATACAATTTTCTTTTGTTCTTACACCTATCTTAAATTGTTGTTCATTTTTTAGATACATATAATTGATTATTTAAGGGGTCAGCCCTTTAGATCCTTAATGGGGACAGACATTGGTGTTTTGATTAGAAGAATCGATTAGTATCATCAATAGTGACATTTTCTCTTCTACAATGCTTAACAAAATATGTCTCCTTCTCTAGATATATTGCGTCAAAATTGAAGGATTTTGGCCCCTAAAAATCCATAATTACGTAATAAATGGGCGTGGAAATGATTATTTCTGATAGATATTGTTATGATTAACAACTTTGCTTCTATAATGCATTACAAAATCTTGATCGTTTTTAGATTATTTGTAAGAGAGTTTACGAGTTTATTGGCCCCTTATTAAAGGGGCCAGCCCCTTTTTCTTGATTTTGTAGGAAAGGTCTTAAGATTACTAACAATTTTTGTTCTTACAACTATCTAAAATTGTTGTTCATTTTTGAGATATAAATGATTGAATTTTTTAAGGGTCAGCCCTGTAAATCGTTAATGGGGACAGATAGTGGTATTTTGATAAGTGCAATCGATTAAAATCATCAATGCAGACATTTTCTCTTCTACAATGCTTAACAAAATATGTTTCCTTCTCTAGATATATTGCTTCAAAATTGAAGGATTTTGGCCCCTTAAAATCCCTAGTTACGTAATAAATCGGTGTGGCAATGATTTTTTCTGATAGATATTGTTATCATCAACAACTTTGCTTCTATAATGCATCACAAAATCTTGATCGTTTTTAAGTTATTTGTAAGAGAGTTTACAAGTTTATTGGCCCTAATTAAAGGGGCCAGCCCCTTTTTCTTGATTGTGTTGCAAAGGTCTTAAGAATACTAACAAATTTTGTTCTTACATTTATCTTAAATTGTTGTTCATATTTGAGATATAAACGATAGAATATTTAATGGGCCAGCACTCTAGATCCTTAATGGGGACAGACATTGGTGTTTTGATTAGTAGAATCGATTGGAATCATCAATGCAAACATCTTCTCTTCTACAATGCTTAACAAAAAATGTCTCTTTTTTCTAGATATATTGAGCCAATGTTTAAGGACTTTGGCCCCTAAAAATACCTAATTACGTAATAAATGGTTGTGGCAATGATTTTTTCTGATAGATATTGTTTTGATCAACAACTTTGCTTCTATAATACATTACAAAATCTTGATCGTTTTTAAGTTATTTGTAATAGAGTTTACGAGTATCTTGGCCACTAACTAAAGGGTCCAGACCCTTTTCTTTATTTCTGTGAAAAGGTTTTAAGAGTACTAACATCTTTTGTTCTTACACCTATCTAAAATTATTGTTCATTTTTGAGATATGAATGATTGAATCTTTTAGGGGTCAGCCCTTTAGATCCTTAATGAGGACAGACATTGGTGTTTTGATGAGTGGAATCGATTAGAATCATCAATGCAGACATTTTCTCTTCTACAATGCTTAACAAAATACATCTCCTTCTCTAGATATGTTGCGTCAAAGTTTAAGGAATATGGCCCCTAAAAATCCCTAATTACGTGATAAATGGGCGTGGCAATGATCTTTTCTGATAGATATTGCTATAATCAACAACTTTGCTTCTATAATGCATTACAAAATCTTGATCATTTTTAAGTTATTTGTTATAGAGTTTATGAGTGTTTTGGCCCCTAATTAAAGGGACCAGCCCCTTTTTCCTGATTTTGTTGGAAAGAACTTTCAATTTCTACCACTTTTGTTATATACGTCTTCACAAATTATCAACTGATAAAAAGATGCAGACCAAAACGTACAAAAATTTTGATTGAAAATTCGTACCCAATTTTCGTGCCTAGGCGAGCTCCAAGAAATGGTGCCACTGGCGTAATACAGCTACATGCTGCACAACTTCAAACTATAGTCTACCTATTCTGAAAATTTCATAGTCATATCTCTTATAGTTTCTGAGTTTATAGCTGCACAAAATGAGTCGTCAAAAAATACAAAATGGCCGATAAATCGGTACCGGAAGTGACGACCCAAAAAATAAAAAAAATGTATGAAGTTTAGATTACTTCCAATTATCTGTGAAAAAATGGTTCAGATCGGTCGAATAGTTTTCGAGAAATTGCATGCACAAAATATGGAAAAAAAAAAAATAATTAACTAGATAAGATCTCGTTACGAGTAACGAGTAGGTCTTCCGTTCAGTTTTTTAAAAATTTAAGGACTTTGCCTCCTACAAATCTCTTATTAAGTAATAAATCGGTATGGCAAAGAGTTTTTTCAAACAGACATTGTTACGATCAAGAACTTTGCTTCTATAATGCATTACAAAATCTTGATCGTTTTGAAGTTATTTGTAATAGAGAATACGAGTATCCTGGCCCCTAATTTAAAGGACAAGCCACTTTTTCTTGATTTCCCTGAAAAGGTCTAAAGAATACTGATATGTTTTGTTTTTAAACCTATCTAAAATTGTTGTTCATTTTTGAGATACAAACGATTGAATATTTTAGGGGCCAGCCCTGTATATCCTTAATGGGGACATACATTGGTGTTTTGATTATTGGAATCGATTAGTAACATCAATACACACTTTTTCTCTTCTACAATGCTAAACAAAATAAGTCTCCATCTCTAGGTATATTGCGTCAAAGTTTAAGGACTTTGGCCCCTAAAAATCCATAGTTACGTAATAAATGGGCGTGGCAATCATTTCTTCTGATAGATATTGTTATGATCAACAACTTTCCTTCTATAATGCATTACAAAATCTTGATCGTTTTTAAGTTATTTGTAATAGAGTTTGCGAGTATCGTGGCACCTAATTTAAAGGGCCAGCCCCTTTTTCTTGATTTCATTGAACAGGTCTTAAGAATACTAACATTTTTTGTTCTTAAACCTATCTAAAATTGTTGTTCATTTTTGAGATATAAATGATTGAATATTTTAGGAATCAGCCCTGTAAATCCTTAATGGGGACAGATATTGGTGTTTTGATAAGTGCAATCGATTAAAACCATCAATGCAGACATTTTCTCTTCTACAATGCTTAAAAAAATATGTCTCCTTCTCTAGATATATTGCGTCAAAATTTAAGGATTTTGGCCCCAAAAAATCCCTAGTTACGTAATAAATGGGCGTGGCAATCATTTTTTCTGATAGATATTGTTATCATCAACAACTTTGCTTCTATAATGCATTTCAAAATCTTTATCATTTTTCAGTTATTTGTATTAGAGTTTACGAGTGTATTGGCCCCTGAATAAAGGGGCCAGATCCTTTTACTTGATTTTGTTGGAAAGAACTTTTGATTCTCTACCACTTTTGTTATATATGTTTTAACAAAATATCAACTGATAAAAAGATGCAGACCAAAACGTACAAAAATTTTGATTCAAAATTCGTACCCAATTTTCGTGCGTAGGCGAGCTCCAAGAAATGGCGCCACTGGTATAAAACAACATAATGGTGCACAACTTCAAACTATGGTCTACCTATCCTGAAAATTTTGTTGTCATCTATCTAATAGTTTCTGAGATCAGCTCTGCACAAAATGGGTCGTAAAAAATTACAAAATCGGCCGTAACTCGGTACCGGAAGTGACGACAACACAAATTTCGAAAACATATAAAATTCAAATCACGTCTCATCATCTATGAAAAAATGGTTGAAATTGGTTGAATAGTTTCTGAGAAATCGCGTGCAAAAAATTTGGAAAAAAAAATAATAATAAGAACTAGATGCTCGTTGCGAGCAACAAGAGGTCTTCCGTTTGAGTGCACCATAAAGTAGACTAGAGGGATAGTTGTTCTTTTCTATCATTTCTAAACACGTCATTAAATTCCATTTAACCCTCTATAGGAATTTCAATAGATATATAATTATACTTAAATTAATCTTTAAAAAGTCGCTATTATTGTGATTTTTGATAAAATTATATTGGAAATAAGTAAAATATATCATTTCAAATATAAAATCATAAATCTTAACACAATTAAGGAAGAAAACATATTCGGCACTCGGGGACTGAACCCGGGTCGCCTGGGCCACAGTCCAACACTCTAACGACTGAGCTACGCGGACTCTCGCTTCAGGACTTTGGAGCCCAAAATCTGGAGAATGCGTGGATCGATTTCAAAACAAATTTCATATTCTGAAGTTATTAAAGCGTCTCTATCGAACGATAATATTAAAAAGTTGAAAATTGACTGTTTTTTGTTTCCTTCTGGTGCTGACCGGAAGTGACGGTGGATGTTCGGATATGCGAAGGGTACTGCGGCAGGACACTTTCTACCATCCCTGAAAATTTAAAAGTTCTATCTAAAATACTTTTGGAGAAAAATCGTGAACAAGCAAAAACATAAAATCTTTAATATCTCGGGACCGGAAGTGACGACCAAAAAAAAAACTCGTGTCATTTCCCTACAAATTTTGTCATGAATAAGATCTAAAAGTTTCATCAAAATCGGCTGAAGTGTTTTTGAGAAAACTTGGGAGAAATAAAAAATAATAATAAGTAGATGCTTGTTGCGAGCAACAAGAGGTCTTCCGTTTGAGTGCACCATAAAATAGCCTAGAGGGATAGTTGTTCTTTTTTTTATCATTTCTAAACATGTCATTAAATTCTATTAAACCCTCTATAAGAATTTCGATAGACATATAATTATACTTAAATTAATCTTTAAAAAGTCGCTATTATTGTGATTTTTGATGAAATTATATTGGAAATAAGTAAAATCTATCATTTCAAATATAGAATTATAAACCTTAACACAATTAAGGAAGAAAAAATATTCGGCACTCGGGGACTGAACCCGGGTCACCTGGGCCAAAGTCCACCACTCTAACGACTGAGCTACGCGGACTCTCGCTTCAGGACTTTGGAGCCCAAAATCTCGAGAATGCGTGGATCGATTTTAAAACAAATTTCATATTCTGAAGTTATTAAAGCGTCTCTATCGAACAATAATATTTAAAAATTTCAAAACAAAATAGTTGAAAATTGACTGTTTTTTGTTTCCTTCCGGTGCCGACCGGAAGTGACGGCGGACGTTCGGATATGCGAAGGGCACTGCGGCAGGACACTTTCTACCATCCCTGAAAATTTGAAAGTTCTATCTTAAATACTTTTGGAGAAAAATCGTGAACAAGCAAAAACATAAAATCTTTAATATCTCGGGACAGGAAGTGACGACCAAAAAAAACTCGTGTAATTTTCTTACAAATTTTGTCATGAATAAGATCTAAAAATTTCATCAAAATCGGCTGAAGCGTTTTTGAGAAAACGTGGGAGAAAAAAAAAAAATAATAATAATAATAGAGGAAAAGAAACAAAGCAATAACAATAAGGTCTTCCGTTGGAAACGGAAGACCTTAATAATAAATAGATTTGATCTCGTTACAAGTAACGAGTAGGTCTTCCGTTCAATTTTATAAAAAGTTTAAGGACTTTGGCTCCTATAAATCCCTAATTAAGTAATAAATGGTTGTGGCAAAGAGTCTTTCAGACATTGTTACGATCAACAACTTGTCTTCTATAATGCATTACACACTCTTGATCGTTTTTAAGTCATTTGTAATAGTGTTTACTAGTATCTTGGCCCCTAATTTTAAGGGCCAGCCCCTTTTTCTTGAGTTCATTGAAAAGGTCTTAAAAATACTATCATTTTTGTTCGTAAACCTATCAAAAATTGTTGTTAATTTTTGAGATATAAACGATTGAATATTTTAGGGGCCAGTCCTATAGATCCTTAATGGGGACAGACATTGGTGTTTTGATAAGTGGAATCGATTAGAACCATCCATGCAGACATTTTCTCTTCTATAATACTTAACAATATATGTCTCCTTCTCTAGCAATATTGCGTCAAAGTTTAAGGACTTTGGCCCCTAAAAATCCCTAGTTACGTAATAAATGGGCTAACAATGATTTTTTCTGATAGATATTGTTATGATCAACAACTTTGCTTCGATAATGCATTACAAAATCTTTATCGTTTTTAAGTTATTTGTAATAGAGTGTACGAGTATGTTGGCCCCTAATGAAAGGGGCCAGTCCTTTTTTCGTGATTTTGTTGGAAATATCTTAAATATAGTAAAAATTTTTATTCTTTAACCTATCTTAAATTGTTGTTCATTATTGAGATATAAATGATTGAATCTTTTAGGGGTCAGCCCTGTAAATCCTTTATGGGAACATACATTGGTGTTTTGATTAGTGGCATCGATTGAAATCATCAATGCAGACATTTTCTCTTATAGAATGCTAAACAAAATATGTTTCCTTCTCTAGATATATTGCGTCAAAGTTTAAGGACTCTGGCCCCTAATAATCCTTAGTTACGTAATAAATGGGCGTGGCAATGATTTTTCAGATAGACATTGCTACGATCAACATTTTTGCTTCGATAATGCGTTACAAAATCTTGATCGTTTTTAAGTTATTTGTAATAGAGTTTACGAGTTTATTGGCCCCTAATTCAAGGGGCCACCCCTTTTTTCTTGATTTTGTTGGATAGATTTTAAGAATACTAACAATTTTTGTTCTTACACCTATCTAAAATTGTTTTTCATTTTTGAGATATAAATGATTGAATAATTTAGGGGTCAGCCCTGTAAATCCTTAATGGGGACAGGTATTGGTGATTTGATAACTGCAATCGATTAGTATCATCAATACAGACATTTTCTTTTCTACAATGCTTAACAAAATATGTCTCCTTCTCTAGATATATTGCGTCAAAATTTAAGGATTTTGTACCCTAAAAATCCCTAGTTACGTAATAAATGGGCGTGGCAATGATTTTTCCTGATAGATATTGTTATGATCAACAACTTTGCTTCAATAATGCATTACAAAATCTTGATTGTTTTTAAGTTATTTGTAATAGAGTTTGCGAGTATCGTGGCCCCTGATTTAAAGGGCCAGCCCCTTTTCCGTGATATCGGTGAAAAGAACTTTAAAAATTCTACCACTTTTGTTATATATCTCTTAACAAAATATCAACTGATAAAAAGATACAGATCAAAACGTGTGAAAATTTTGATTAAAAATCCGTACTCAATTTTCGAGCCATAGCGAGCTCCAAGAAATGGCGCCGCTGGCGTATAAAAATTACATGGTGCACAACTTCAAAGTATAGTCTACCTATCCTGAAAATTTCACATTTATGTCTTTGATAGTCTCTGAGTTTATGTCTGCACAAAATGGGTCGTAAAAACTTACAAAATTGGCCGTAAATCGGAACCGGAAGTGACGATTTCAAAATTTAAAAAAAATTCTAGAATTATGACCACAGGCAATCATCTGTGAAATAATGGCCGAAATCGGCTTAATAGTTTTCGAGAAATCGCGTGCACAAAATTCGTGGAAAAAAAAAATAATAATAATAACTAGATACGATCTCGTTACGAGTAACGAGTAGGTCTTCCGTTCAATTTTTTAAAAAGTTTAAGGACTTTGGCTCCTATAAATCCCTAATTAAGTAATAAATGGTTGTGGCAAAGAGTTTTTCAAACAGACTTTGTTACGATCAACAACTTGTCTTCTTTAATGCATTACACAATCTTGATCGTTTTTAAGTTATTTGTAATAGTGTTTACTAGTATTTTGGCCCCTAATTTTAAGGGCCAGCCCCTTTTTCTTGAGTTTATTGAAAAGGTCTTAAAAATACTATCATTTTTTGTTTGTAAACCTATCAAAAATTGTTGTTAATTTTTGAGATATAAACGATTGAATATTTTCGGGGCCAGTCCTATAGATCCTTAATGGGGACAGACATTGGTGTTTTGATAAGTGGAATCGATTAGAACCATCCATGCAGACATTTTCTCTTCTATAATACTTCACAATATATGTCTCCTTCTCTAGATATATTGCGTCAAAATTTAGGGACTTTGGCCCTTAAAAATCCCTAGTTACGTAATAAATGGTCTGGCAATGATTTTTTCTGATAGATATTGTAATGATCAACAACTTTGCTTCGATAATGCATTACAAAATCTTTATCGTTTTTAAGTTATTTGTAATAGAGTTTACGAGTATGTTGGCCTCTAATGAAAGGGGCCAGTCCTTTTTTCGTGATTTTGTTGGAAAGATCTTAAGTATAGTAACATTTTTTGTTCTTTAACCTATCTTAAATTGTTGTTCATTTTTGAGATATAAATGATTGAATGTTTTAGGGGTCAGCCCTGTGGATCCTTAATGGGGACAGACATTGGTGTTTTGATTGGTGGAATCGATTTAAATCATCAATACAAATATTTTCTCTTCTACAATGCTTAACAAAATATGTCTCGTTCTTTAGATAAATTGTATCAAAGTTTGAGAACGTTGGCCCCCATAAATCCCTTATTACGTAATAAATGGGCGTGGCAATGATTTTTCCTAATATATATTTTTACGGTCAACAACTTTGATTCTATAATGCATTACAAAATATTTATCATTTTAAAGTTGTTTGTAATAGAGTTTACGAGTGTCTTGGCCCCTAAAAATAGGGGCTAGCCCCTTTTTCTTGATTTTGTTGGAAAGAACTATTAATTCTCTACCACTTTTGTTATATATGTCTTAACAAAATATTAACTGATAAAAAGATACAGATCAAAACGTCTGAAAATTTTGAATGAAAATCCGTACCCAATTTCCGAGCCTAGGCGAGCTCCAAAATAAGGCGCCACTGACGTAAAACAAAAACAATAGACACAACTTCAAACTATAGTCTACCTACCCTGAAAATTTCAGAATCATATCTCTGATAGTCTCTGAGTTTATGCGTGCACAAAAATGGTCGTCAAAAACGACAAAATCACCGATAAATCGGTACCGGAAGTGACGACGTCAAAAATTTCAAAAACATATAAAATTCAGATCACATCCAATCATCTGTGATAAAATGGTTCAGATCGGTCGAATAGTTTTCGAGAAATCGCGTGCACAAAATTTGGAAAATAATAATAATAATAATAACAACTAGATACGATCTCGTTACGAGTAACGAGTAGGTCTTCCGTTCAATTTTTTAAAAAGTTTAAGGACTTTGCCTCCAATAAATCTCTTATTAAGTAATAAATGGTTGTGGCAAAGAGTTTTTCAAACAGACATTTTTACGATCAAGAACATTGCTTGTATAATGCATTACGAAATCTTGATCGTTTTTAAGTTGTTTCTAATAGAGTATACGAGTATCTTGGCCCCTAATTTAAAGGACCAGCCCCTTTTTTCCTGATTTCCTTGAAAAGGTCTTAAGAATACTGACATTTTTTGTTCTTAAACCTATCTAAAATTGTTATTCCTTTTTGAGATACAAACGATTGAATATTTTAGGGGCCAGTCCTATAAATCCTTAATGGGGACATACATTGTTGTTTTGATTAGTGGAATCGATTAAAATCATCAATGCAGACATTTTCTCTTCTACAATGCTTAACAAAATATGTCACCTTCTCTAGATATATTTCGTCAAAATTTAAGGATTTTTGCCCCTAAAAATCCCTAGTTACGTAATAAATGGGCGTGGCAATCATTTTTTCTGATAGATATTGTTATGATCAACAACTTTGCTTCTATAATGCATTCCAAAATCTTGATCGTTTTTAAGTTATTTGTAATAGAGTTTACGAGTCTCTTGGCCCCTAATTAAAGGGGCCAGCCCTTTTTCACGATTTTGTTGGAAGGTCTTAAGAATACTAACAAATTTTGTTCTTACACCTATCTAAAATTGTTGTTCAAATTTGAGATATAAATGATTGAATCTTTTGGGGGCCAGCCCTGTAGATCCTTAATGGGGACAGACATTGGTGTTTTGAATTGTGGAATCGATTTAAATCATCAATACAAATATTTTCTCTTCTACAATGCTTATCAAAATATGTCTCGTTCTTTAGATAAATTGTATCAAAGTTTGAGAACTTTGGCCCGTATAAATCCATAATTACGTAATAAATGGGCATGGCAATGATTTTTTTCAGATAGATATTGTTATGGTCAACAACTTTGCTTCTATAATGCATTCCAAAATCGTGATCGTTTTTAAGTTATTTGTAAGAGAGTTTACGAGTCTCTTGGCCCCTAATTAAAGGGGCCAGCCCCTTTTTCTGATTTTGTTGGAAAGGTCTTAAGAATACTGACAATTTTTGTTTTTACACCTATCTAAAATTGTTGTTCACATTTGAGATATAAATGATTGAATCTTTTAGGGGCCAGCCCTCTAAATCCTTAATGGGGACAGACATTGGTGTTTTGATTAGTGGAATCGATTTAAATCATCAATACAGACATTTTCTCTTCTACAATGCTTATCAAAATATGTCTCGTTCTTTAGATAAATTGTATCAAAGTTAGAGAACTTTGGCCCGTATAAATCCATAATTACGTAATAAATGGGCGTGGCAATTTTTTTTCCTGATATATATTGTTACGATCAACAACTTTGCTTCTATAATGTATTACACAATCTTTATCATTTTAAAGTTATTTGTAATAGAGTTTACGAGTGTATTGGCCCCTAAAAATAGGGGCCAGCCCCTTTTTTTTGGTTTTGTTAGAAAGAACTATTGATTCTCTACCACATTTGTTTTATATGTCTTAACAGAATCTTAACTGATAAAAAGATACAGATCAAAACGTCTGAAAATTTTGAATGAAAATTCGTAACAAATTTTCGAGCCTAGGTGAGCTCCAAAATAAGGCGCCACTGACGTAAAACAAAAACAATAGACACAACTTCAAACTATAGTCTACCTACCCTGAAAATTTCAGAATCATATCTCTGATAGTCTCTGAGTTTATGCGTGCACAAAAATGGTCGTCAAAAACGACAAAATCACCGATAAATCGGTACCGGAAGTGACGACGTCAAAAATTTCAAAAACATATAAAATTCAGATCACATCCAATCATCTGTGAAAAAATGGTTTAGATCGGTCGAATAGTTTTCGAGAAATCGCGTGCACAAAATTTGGAAAAAAAAAATAATAATAACTAGATCTCGTTACGAGTAACGAGTAGGTCTTCCGTTCAATGTTTTGAAAAGTTCAATGACTTTGGCTACTATAAATCCCTAATTAAGTAATAAATGGGTGTGCCAAAAAGTTTTTCAAGCAGACATTAATTGTTACGATCAACAACTTTGCTTCTATAATGCATTACAAAATCTTTATCGTTTTTAAGTTATTTGTCATGGAGTTTAGGAGTATTTTGGCCCCTAATGTAAAGGGCCAAAGCCTTTTTCTAGATTTCATTGAAAAGGTCTTAAGAATACTATTATTTTTGTTTCTTAAACCTATCTTAAATTGTTGTTCATTTTTGAGATACAAACGATTGAGTATTTTAGGGGCCAGCCCTGTAGAACATTAATGGGGACAGACATTGGTGTTTTGATAAGTGGAATCGATTAAAACCATTAATGCAGACATTTTCTCTTCTACAATGCTTAACAAAATATGTCTCCTTCTCAAGATATATATTGTGTCAAAGTTTAAGTACTTTGGCCCTTAATAATTCTTAGTTACGTAATAAATGGGTGTGGCAATGATTTTTTCAGATAGATATTGTTATGATCAACAACTTTGCTTCTATACTGCATTACATAATCTTGATCGTTTTTAAGTTATTTGAATAGAGTTTAGAAGTTTATTGGCCCCTAATTAAAGGGGCCAGCCCCTTTTTCTTGATTTTGTTGGAAAGGTCTTAAGAATACTAACAATTTTTGTTCTTACACCTATCTAAAATTGTTGTTCACATTTGAGATATAAATGATTGAATCTTTTAGGGGTCAGCCCTCTAGATCCTTAATGGGGACAGACATTGGTGTTTTGATTAGTGGAATCAATTTAAATTATCAATACAAATATTTTCTCTTCTACAATGCTTAACAAAATATGTCTCGTTCTTTAGATAAATTGTATCAAAGTTTGAGAACGTTGGCCCCTATAAATCCCTAATTACGTAATAAATGGGCCTGGCAATGATTTTTCCTGATATATATTGTTACGGTCAACAACTTTGCTTCTATAATGCATTACAAAATCTTTATCATTTTAAAGTTATTTGTAATAGAGTTTACGAGTGTCTTGGCCCCTAAAAATAGGGGCTAGCCCCTTTTTTTGATTTTGTTGGAAAGAAATCTTAATTCTCTACCACTTTTGTTATATATGTCTTAACAAAATATTAACTGATAAAAAGATACAGATCAAAACGTCTGAAAATTTTGAATGAAAATTCGTACCCAATTTTCGAGCCTAGGCGAGCTCCAAAATAAGGCGCCACTGACGTAAAACAAAAACAATAGACACAACTTCAAACTATAGTCTACCTACCCTGAAAATTTCAGAATCATATCTCTGATAGTCTCTGAGTTTATGCGTGCACAAAAATGGTCGTCAAAAACGACAAAATCACCGATAAATCGGTACCGGAAGTGACGACGTCAAAAATTTCAAAAACATATAAAATTCAGATCACATCCAATCATCTGTGAAAAAATGGTTTAGATCGGTCGAATAGTTTTCGAGAAATCGCGTGCACAAAATTTGGAGAAAAATAATAATAATAATAATAATAAACAGTACGAAAACAATAAGGTCTTCCGTTGGAAACGGAAGACCTTAATAAACAGTACGAAAACAATAAGGTCTTCCGTTGGAAACGGAAGACCTTAACTAGATACGATCTCGTTGCGAGCAACGAGGAGGTCTTCCGTCCGATTTTTAGAAGGATGTATGACATCATTGACCTTGATTTTCGACAACAAAACATGATCTGGAAGAATGGGTGGAGAACTAATGCTTTCCTGTATCGCTTTTTATAAGTTCTCTTACACAGCTTTTTCAAATACTTGCAGTTCTTCTAATTCAGATAAAAGAGACTAAAGATTTTTACCTCTGGCCCCTAAAAAACCATAACTACATAACGCATGAGAAAATATTTATCATGTCAGGATATATAAACGTATTAAAACTAACTTTGCTTTTAAAACCTATTACAAATTATCACTCAGTAAACAGCTATAGATTAACGACTTTAGACCCATATGGATCCCTAATTTGAACCAGCCCCTATTTATTGATATCGAATGAAAGGTCATTTGATTTCAAACACATTTTGGTCAACAAGTGTTTAGAAATTCATTACCGTTCTTGAGATATATTGGAAAAAACGTTTTAGGGGCCGATCCCTTATCTCCTTATGGGGGCCGTTTAACAAAAGTTTGAAGGTTGTATATTGTTTAGTACATCATTTTGAGGATCTTTTCTGCTATACTGCATTACAAAATATTTTTCCTTTCTGAGATATGGGTGATCAAAATTTTGAACTTTTGACCCCTAAAACCCCTAATTACGTCACAAATGAGAAAATCATTACATTGTTTGGGTACATAATTGTAAGATAAACATATTTGTTTCTATAACCTTTCACAAAATATCTCATAATAAACGGCTGTAGATAAAAGACTTCAGACCCATCTGGATCCCTAATTTGAGGGGCCAGCCCCTTTTTATTGATATTGAATGAAATGTCATTTGATTTTAAACACATTTTGTTCAATAAGTGTTTAGAAATTCGTTACCGTTCTTGAGATATATGGGAAAAAACGTTTGAGGGGCCGATCCCTTATCTCCTTATAGGGGCCGTTTAACGAAAGTTTGAAGGTTGTATATTGTTTAGTACATCATTTTGAGGATCTTTTCTTCTATACTGCATTACAAAATATTTTTCCTTTCTGAGATATGGGTGATCAAAATTTTGGATTTCTGACCCCTAAAAACCCCTAATTACGAAACACAGGAGAAAATCATTACATTGCTTGGATACATAATTGTAAGATAAACATATTTGCTTCTATAACCTTTCACAAAATATCTCTCAGTAAAGGGCTATAGATAAAAAACTTTAGAGCCCTCTAGTCCCCTAATTTAAAGGACTAGCCCCTTTTTCATGATATCAAACGTAAGGTCTTGTTAATATAAAGGTTTTTTACATTACATGTCTTAACAAAATATTTTTCAGAAAAAAGATAAACAAAGAAAACCTCGAAAAATTATGACGTTTTTTTAATCTCAATTTTCGGGTCCAGGCGAGCTTCGGCGCCTTTCAAGCCAGATCAAAATGAAAATAAAATTACAAATCTACAATCTGTTGTCTACCATCCCTGAAAGTTTAAACTCAATATCTTATCTAGTTAAGGAGAAGTTCTATGGACAAGCTACCCCTCTAAAAATCTCAAAAACAGAAATGACGTCATCAATATAAAAAATTTCCAATAAGGTTCAGATCCTTATCGATCAGACCTGAAAGTTTTACGAAAATCGGCCTAGCCATTTTTGAGAACTTGCGTGCACAAAATTTGTAAGAAAAAAAATAAAAATAATAATAATAATAGGGAAAAAGAAACCGTACGAAAACAATAAGGTCTTCCGTTGGAAACGAAAGACCTTAATAATAATAAGAAACAGTACGAAAACTATAAGGTCTTCCGTTGGAAACGGAAGACCTTAATAAGAAACAGTACGAAAACAATAAGGTCTTCCGTTGGAAACGCGACTCTTTGCAAGCAACGAGAGGTCTTCCGTTTGAATACACCTTACTCTACCAAGATATTTGTTCTTTTCGATCATTTTTCAACACTTCTTCAAATTCCATTTAACATTTTCTAAGGATTTAAATAGACATATATTTATGCGAATTTCTAACTCACATGTTGCTTTCTTTTGATTAAAATACTTAAGACCGCGGTACATCAACTGGGAAGATTGGAAATATACAGTTTAAGTCAATTTCACCTGTTACAGTCAAAACATTTGATGTGGACGGGAACAAATTGACGCGGACATCTGAAAAAAAAACGTTGGATTGAAACTGTAGTTATAGGAAGTGTATTTTCAATCCACCTCAGCGTTCCTAACTTGCTATATAAGTTATGCGTTCGAAATACATTTTATTTAGTATCAGCAAAGCGATTGAAAAACATTTTATTTCATCAATAAGTATATAATCAGCAAATATGAGAAAATCCCCACTCGGTAGAGATTATACGCAAGACAAAGCATTGTCCGATGACTTCAAAGGATCATTCGCCACTGATACACTTCCGATAGCTACAGTTTCAATCCACTGTTTTCTTAGACGTCCGCGTCAATTTGTTCCCGCCCATTCCAAATGTTTGACTGTAACTAATGTTCTGCGGTCTTAATAATACATTGTCGGGTTTCAATTTTACATAATAGCACCTACGGCAGTATACATTATGAATTTTGAACATAACCAATGACATATTAAGCGACGTCATTAATTTCAACAAAAAATAAAAGGATCGAAATCAAGGAAGGTTGTAACAGGCGTAGCTGTTTTCTTAAAACATCGTTAATTTATGGATTTACTTTTTACTTCTTAATGTTTTAGAAAAAAGATATATAAAATTTCATACGCTATAAACTACATTGAAATAATGTGTGTGTGTGTGTGTGTGTGTGTGTGTGTGTGTGTGTGTGTGTGTGTGTGTGTGTGTGTGTGTGTGTGTGTGTGTGTGTGTGTGTGTGTGTGTGTGTGTGTGTGTGTGTGTGTGTGTGTGTGTGTGTGAGAGAGAGAGAGAGAGAGAGAGAGAGAGAGAGAGAGAGAGAGAGAGAGAGAGAGAGAGATGATAAAGAAATTTATTATCTTTTAACCTGCTTTTTTTGCATATCGATTATTTTTCATTTTGTCTCAAGTTTATCTTTGCCGACTAACACTGTGTGACAAAAAAATTCTGGTAAGTCGGCTGATAAAATAACCTACATCTTATAAATGTAATATGATTATTTATACCCCATTTTCCCGAATCCATTCGATACCCCAGTGTTATGTCTAAATGACCAGTGTTAAGCAATCGGTTAATAAAATACGAAATTTATGAATTTTGACCTCGATGCTTAATCACTATACATATACATAATAAATCCCACTTTTGGGCGAAAATTACCTGTATGTAGTCCTTTGTAAATAATTATAAACTTCAGACAGATTTTAAATGATTATAATCCCCATGCACCCTGCCGTCATTATTTTTTTTTTTTGATCAAAAGTGAAAAATCAGACTTTTTGTTTTAACAGTGTATATCTCCGATCGGTGTTTACACGTGTTTTTTCCTAGGCCCAAACACACATACACAGGTGATCAGTTCCACACCTTGTCGCAGTCGCAGAGAATCAGTCGCCACTGATACACTTCCTAGAGCTACAGTTTCAATCCAATGTTTTCTCAGACGTCCGCGTCAATTTGTTCCCGCCCATTTCAAATGTTTTGACTGTAACAAGTGAAATTGACGTAAGCTGTATATTTCCAATTTTGCCAGTTAATGTTCCGCGGTCTTATTTATAAATTATAAAATGTCGGGTTTCAATTTTACATAGTACACCTACAGCAGTATACATCATGAATTTTAAACACAATCAGTGATATATTAAACGGCGTAATTAATTTCAGCCAAAAAAAAAGGATCGAAATCAAGGAAGGTTTAATAGGCGTAGCTGTTTTCTTAAAACATCGTTAATTTATGGATTTACTCTTTACTTCTAAATGTTTTAGACATAAGATATATAAAATGCCACACGCTATAAACTGCATTTGTAGAGAGAGAGAGAGAGAGAGAGAGAGAGAGAGAGAGAGAGAGAGAGAGAGAGAGAGAGAGAGAGAGAGAGAGAGAGAGAGAGAGAGAGAGAGAGAGAGAAAGAGAGAGAGATTTTATAGTGTTTTATAGTGTTCAGGAAATCAATAGATAAACAAAATGTGTCAATAAACGCATATATACACGAATGTACCAATATATCTGAATAAATACTGAACAGTCCTCCTTTTTAAAGTCCTGTAGAATACTTGATATGTGGGCGCATTGCTAAATGTATTGTTCATACAGTCAATGATATGGCGGCATGTCTTTGATGCCGGCAAAGCGACCTGGCGAGCTCTATTGCAGTTTTACTGCAAGGGTGCTTCGGCGGCATGTCTTTGATGCCGGCGATGCGACGAGCGTCTGAATTTAGCGAGCTGCTGACAGAAACAAGACTGTCACAATGCGGGAAATTGACGGTATTTTGAAACGGGCTCTATATTTGTACTGAAAAAAAGCCGGTATTATTTTGATTTATGATAAAATTAAAACGGAAAACATTAAAATCCATTGTTTTAAAGATAAAATCGTTAAACAAAACACAATTAAGAAAGAAAAAAAACATTCGGCACTCGGGGACTGAACCCGGGTCGCCTGGGCCAAAGTCCATTACTCTAACGACTGAGCTACGCGGACTCTCGCTTCAGGACTTTGGATCCCAAAATCTCGAGAATGCGTGGATCGATTTTAAAATAAATTTCATATTCTGACGTTATTGAAGCGTTTCTATCGAATAGTGCTATTAAAAAAATTCGAAACAAAAAAGTTGAAAAATGACTGTTGTTTTTTTCCTTCCTGTGACGACCGGAAGTGACGGCGGACGTTTGGATATGCGAAGGGCACTGCGACAGGACACTTTCTACCATCCCTGAAAATTTGAAAGTTCTATCTTAAATACTTTTGGAGAAAAATGGTAAACAAGCAAAAACATAAAATCTTTAATATCTCGGGACCGGAAGTGACGACCGAAAAAATCTCGTGTATTTTTCTTACAAATTTTGTCATAAATAAGATCTAAGAGTTTCTTTAAAATCGGCTGAAGCGTTTTTGAGAAAACGTGACAGAAAAAAACCCAATAATAATAATAGTGAAAAAGAAACAAAGCAATAACAATAAGGTCTTCCGTTGGAAACGGAAGACCTTAATAAGAAACAGTACGAAAACAATAAGGTCTTCCGTTGGAAACGGAAGACCTTAATAAGAAGAAACAGTACGAAAACAATAAGGTCTTTCGTTGAAAACGGAAGACCTTAATTATTCAAATAATGGCCCACGCGCTATTTGAAGGAGGGATAATTTAGAATTATTGAAAATATGTTGGTATATTTCAAAAGCCTTCCATTCAAAAACCATTTGAACAGAAAAGCTCAAATTTATGTTGAAAGATTTTCAGGTAGTGTATATAGAAGTTTGTTCAAATCATGGTCCCCGGGGTAGGAGGGGACCACAATGGGGAATTGAAGTTTTACAAAAGAATGTATAAAGAAAATCTTTAAAAATATTCTTCTCAAAAACCATTTAACCAGAAAAGCTCCAATTTGTGATGAATCATCCTAAGGTACTTTAGATTCAAGTTTGTTCAAATCATGGTCCCCGGAGGTTGGGTTGGGCCACAAGTGAGGGATGAAGTTTTACAAATGAATTTATAGAGAAAATCTTTAAAAATCTTCTTTTTACAAAAACCAGAAAAGATTAAACTTGCATGGAAACATCCCTATTTAGACATGTAGATTCACATTTGTTCAAATCAAAATCCCAAGGGTAGGGTGGGGCCACAGTGGGAGGATGTCAACTCTATACATAGGAAGATATAAGAAAAATATTCCGGAAAAGCATTTAGCCAAACATTGACAGAATTTTAAACTTTTTGTGCAAGATCTACTCTTCTTATTTGTCAGCATATTTGGAATTTGATACTTGCTCAGATTAGCGATGTTGCCCCTCTTGATGTTTTGGCATTGGTTATTATACTTCATTTTCATTTGGGTTAACAATTACCAATGAAATTTAAAGTATGTGCCTGAATGCATGGCCATACCTTTATTGTCAAGGTCGAAAAAGGTCCAAAGGATATGATTATAAGGTGAATTATCTATATCACATTGTTTTTATATTTAAAGGACACCGTTGTTTGATTCACATTGGTTGACATATTGATTGTTTTGAGAGAATGTAAAACATCAACCAGTCTATCACATCCTAGAAAGAACCACACAGCCTGACGAATATAATGGATCAGACGGTATGTTAACTTTGACTACGCAATGATCTCGTCAAATATTCTGTGAAATGTCAGTACTTGAATGTATCCCCGATTAGATATTAAAAAAATAATATTCAGTTTCATTATTCTTTCAAATATCATATCATAGATTAAAAACTAAGATTCAGTTTTATATCTTTAGCTCATCTGAACTGAAAGCTCAATTGAGCTTTTCTGATCACATTTTGTCTGTCGTCTGTCCGTCTGTCTTTGAACTTTTTACATTTTCAACATCTTCTCCAGAACTACTGGGCCAAGTTCAACCAAACTTGACATAAAGCATCCTTAGGCAAAGGAGATTCAAAGTTTTACAAGGGGATATAATAAGGAAATATTTGAATTTTTAAAAAAATCTTCTTCTCAGAAACCAATCAGCCAGAAAAGCTGATACTTGAATGAAAGCATCCTCAGGTAGTGTAGATTCAAATTTGTGAAAATCATGACCCCCGGGGAACGGGAGGGACAAAAATGGGGGTCAATTTTTTGCATAGGAATATATAGAGAAAAATATTTTAAAGTCTTCTCCGAAACCAATTGGCCAGGAAAGCTGAAACATGTGGGAAAGCATCCTCAGGTAGGATAGATTCAAGTTTGTTCAAATCATATTCCCCGGGGGTAGGAAATGGTCACACTGAGGGGGGGGGGGGGCAAAATTTATATTGGAATGTATTCGTCTAAAAAATACCTTTTGCCTAGAAAAGCTGTAACTTTAGTAAACGAAACCTCAGATAATGTAGATTCAAATTCGTTCAAATAAAATCTTGGGGAGTAGTGTGGAGCCATATTGGGGATCCAATTTTACAAAGGAAAACATTTTAATTATTCACAAAAACTGAAATGTTATAATATATGGTTTTACTTACATGCAAGCATTTTAACATATTGCTAATTCTTTTAAATTGTTCGGACTTTGGCCCTTGCACGATTCGTGACCTCACAAGAAGTTCAGAGTTTGATATAGGTTTATATTCCATTTATAAACAATTGTTTATGATCTTTGCTTAATGCTTAACATGTGATATGATTATAAAATCATCCTATTTGAAAAGGTACTTGATTACAAACATATAATTACATTCAGTGTATACTTCCCTTTATGTTTGCTTTAAAAATCTGCGACGTTCAATTTTCTATGAATATACATGTATTATACTTCATGGTCCACATAGTTTTTATTATGACTCCATTGAGCTGATTGTATCATACATAATGTTCCTTAGGTGAGCGATGTGGCCCATCTGCCTTTTGTTACAAAGTGCTATTAATTAAAGAGGGAATAGAAAATCCAGTGTCATTTAGTACAGTCATTTCATGCATATCTTTTACAATTTTATGTTATGCAATGGTATGTGATTTTAATGATATGCTATGAGATTTTAATGCAATGATGTGAGATTTGTATGCTATTCTATGAGAAATGGAAATGAAGGGGTTAATGATATGGGATGCTTTTGTATGTTATGAGATTTGAACAAAAACGCCTCCTATACAGAAGAGTTCCAAACATTTCGAAGTGAAATAATAAGAGGCTATACGCTTACCACTAATCTGCAATGTGAACCGTTATTCCTTGAATAAAAGCATTTAATATCGAGTTAAAATCCTGTTGTATGCTATGCTATGGTATGCTTTGACGAATGAGAATATATGAGATTGTATACAACGGTATGAGATTCCAATGCTATGGTGTGAGATTCAATGGTATGATATTTAAATACTATGCTGTGGTGTATGTTATAACAAATATGCTTGAACTGACTGTGATATCAATCTCTTACAACACATCCTCCAGAAAACTGACAATATGGACACTTTGATATTTCTTTTTTGTAATCTGATAATATAGTATAGTATTTCAATATTTTGTTTTACAATCTTAAACCCTCTTCCAATTAAATTATAAACGCACTATACTGAGGGTGATTGTTTTTAAGTATGTGTTTACAGTCTTTCTTACCTTTGATAATGTCTACAATATTTTGTTAATAAAATGCACAATAGTACTGTATTTTAAAAATGCCATAAAATTAATTTTATTTAGTTATTGAGTTAATTTTTGTAAGAATATAATATTGCTGTTAAAACTAAATTTTTATCCGCCAATCAAATCGACAATATATCATTGCTCAACAATTTAATTTTCCATCCCACAATCTAAGTCCAATGTAATTTTTTTTAAATCGTCTGTTAAAATCTAAAAATAGAAAAACCCACATCAAACAAAACAGATCTAAGTAATTCCTATTTAAAGATCAATACATCTTGAATTCTGCCATATAGGAAAATTTCAATGAATACCATTATGTTGTTTCAAAGATATAAGAAAATTTTAGATAATATAGATAATAATGACCTTTCTATGACCACATGTATGGAAAGCTAAGGGTACCCCCACATAATTATTATATTTTCCTATATAATCGACCAAAAAAATAATTTTATTCGATTTCTATGGAAAGTCGTAGGGTACCCCCACATAATTATGATATTTTCCTATATAATTGACCAATTAAATAATTTCACCCAAATTCACTTAAATTGCACTATTATTATCTTTTCACAATAATTATAATCTTAACTTTGTAAAAAAAAAAATACCAACATAATTATTCTTTATCATCAAATCATTATTGTATTCTGGTTCAAAATTATACAAATGTCACCCAACAATAATTAGGATCGACATCCACATAATAATTATTGTGCGCATACAATTCAACATTATAATAATTGCAGCCAGCGAAACATGATAATTATTGTTGGTAGGAACAATGACTCTGCTTCAAACTTTACAATTATAATTTTGCAGACAGCGAGCGAATCTGCAAGATAATTATTTGTACGCTTGAAAAACAAAACGCTTTAACAAACGAAGATCTTGCAATTATAATTTTGCAGATGGATCTGCAAGATTATAATTTGGACGCTTGAAATACAAACGCTTTTACAACGAAGATCAGCAAATGTGACGTCACTAACAAAGTGAAAGCATAATGCGGTGTATGTAAACAGATAGTGAAGGATGTATATATGCGTGTGTTGTACACACAGGCGTGTAAGATTAATTCACAAAGCTAAACTTCAATATCAGAAAGTTTAATGATGAGTATTTAAGTGTAATTTATCTACGTGTAAAAGATTCCTAACCTACAATGTATTGTATAACCACTCGCCCTTCGACCTAACGTTAACACTGGTTGATAATGCTTACTATAAGTTGATTACACTAAGCTTAAGTTGTAGTTTACTTTTTCAACTTGCGTTGGGTGCCTCACACCAGCACCCTGCCCCTACTAAAACACAATAGCTTTTGCATGCATGAAATATGTTCTCATGTAAAGCGGTAAATTTACACATTAATATTTTAAGTTCAACTTTAATGTCAGAAAGTTATGAGTATTTAATTGTAATTTATCTTCATTTTATCCACACTGTATTGTATAACCCCTCCCCAGCACTGCAGTTAACACTGGTTATCTGGTTGTGAATTAATTTAGTTTAATCATGCATTTATTATGAAACATGCATATACAACACATGGTGGAGCACATGACTTAGTGGTCATAAGCATTAGACTATAGTAACTGAAAAGTCACTGGTTCTAAACCCCACAGTGGTCACTTAATGCTGTGTGTTTTGCACTTTGACAAGGCATTTTGTCCATATTGTCTCAGTCCTCCTAACTGAAACTGGGTACCGGCATTAGCTGGGAGTTGAACCTGTGATGGACTGGTAATGAGCACTGGCCTTATGCACTGTCATGGCTTGGAGAAGGATTTATAACAACACATGATTGATTGACATAATGCATTGTAAAGTAGCTGGATACTGTAGGTTATATGTTGGTGTTAGATTTATCAGTTTTGTTTAAAGCAGCCCAAAAATAGTATTCTGTATGATTACATGTATGTGAGTGTATTCCTTTGCATACATGAAGTAGTGCATCAAAATATATGGGGAAAGATATGAACAGTTGATATTGGCCACAGTAGCATAGTGGTAGAGCTGACTAGAGTTTCAGGGGTCCAGGGTTTAATTCCCAGTCCTGCCATATGTTTTTATTGTACATTTATTTATATGCTCTTTCCTCCTTTCTTACTACAATATAAACAAAATCCACTTATGTGGAGTCACCTTCTTTCTCATCATTAAAATTGTACTTCATACAAGTATGTCTTATCTAACATATTTAGAACATAACCCACTCTTTATATCAAAAGTTCTGCACCAAGCAATTGTCATCACTCAATAGAGTATTTAGCGACTGCTGATTGGATGAAAAAGTGGATTATGTTCTAATTAGTATATTGCAATGTGTGTTGATACATGTTACTTCAAACAAGATTCGAAGGTACGTTTACACATATTTAACATGGAGGTGCAGGGGAAATACACAGAGAAGTATGAATCATTGGCAAAATCTTTATCACATCTCGTATCATCCCCTCAGTATAGCCATGCCCTAAAAACAGAACTCTTCTTCCAAGGCTTGTTAATATGCAATTCAGTAGACCTTCTTAATCGCCATAAACACATACCGTACTTCAGGTTGCCTGCTAGTTTGTGCGAAAATAAACTCGATGTATATTTTGTATTTGTAAAACATGTGTTCAACATATGTATATGTGTTAGTTTATACGCAAAATCTATGTGTTTTCTTTTAAAGCAACTTTTATCAAGCATAAAGCTATTTTTAATTTAAGGTGACTGAGTACACTTTGAAATAGCGTCTCAGAAAATTACTTATGATTGATAGATAAGCTGAATAGATAGATGATATATAGATAGATACTAGATATATAGATAGATGATAGATATATAAATAAGAATATTAGTATGAAAGTCAAAAAGGTGAAAAAATGTGCAGTTTTGATTTAAAAAACTGTATTTTCTAAACTGTAATTTAGTAAATATGAACAAGAAGCCCAGGCGGATTCGAACTCATGATCAGTGGTTCACAAGCTCGATACTTTTACCACTTAACAATGATAATATACAACTACATCGTTTGACCGCCTGTCCACCGTTTCAATAACCTGATTTTTCTTTATAAAACCCAGTTAAAAAGTTTAAGTCTAGGTGTAGTGAGGTACCTTAATTGAGCAAAATATATAATTTTAGACTTGACATTTTTACTTCACTGCACACTTTTCCTCGATATCAACTTTATATTAGTAAATCTCTAATTAAGGAGCCTCGATGGTCATCAGATTTACCTAAAATTTTGAGATATGATTTGCTTACCTATAAACTATTATTAACTAAAAAAAAAAACCCAAAAACTTTTACTTTTAAATTTGGGTATATTGTTATATTTTTATATAGAGCTCTCCTTCTAAAGATCAATACATGTACCATATAAAAATGGCCACGACCATCGAGCCCTCTTAATTCATATAAAAAGAACTACAACAATTTGTTATCAAGTGTTTATTCCCTTTTGAATCAGGATGGTTAATATAGTTGATACATTTCATTTCATTTCTCTCTTTCTTGTTCCTAAAATGAAACATAAAAATATTTAATTCCTTATTTGAAAGGTTGAACATAATTTTCATATCATTATAATTATATTCATATGATGTCAATGCAGAAAATAGAAGCAAATCAACATGTTTTAGATATTGTATTCTCATTAAAATTCATATTAATGAAAATTTAAATCATCATGGGTGAATTTATCATCTATATTATATGTATATAGCTTAGCTTTGGCAGTTAAAATTTAAGTTGCTCTGCTTTACTATTTTACAGCATAAACTGTCCAAAGTTATGGTACTGTCATATTACAGAGGTAAAACTCGTATCAATTTTAAATATTATATACAATAAAAAAATTTCTAAGTTAAAGTTATGTAAATTATAGATTTATAAAAAAAAATGACCAATACATTTTACTAACCTCCTGATAGTCACCATCGTGCTTAATTCTTCTTTCTTTCTTGTCCCAGATGTTTTGTCTGTGTACTCCTTAATAGATAAATGGAACTCTATTAACAGAAAAACAAAAATCCATATAGCTGTAGATTTACACATTGCACATTACAAATACACATGTACTAAAATTCTTAAGTTAGGATATTTCATGGATTAAAGATATAGTTCAAAACAAAACAGTAATGTTTACATGAGGCCCGGGGGCCACATCACTCACCTGAGCAGCAACAGGCATGACTGATCTTTATTAGTAGAGTAGAACTTGTGTATAAAAGATCTTAATTATTCATTTTATTCTCCAAATATTCTTATGTTTAAACATTGAACCCCTTTTCTTGTGTCAGATTTTTCAAAGATTTTTCTGTATTTATTTTGGCCCCACCCTACCCTAGGGGATCATAATTTGGACAGATATGTATCCCCATTACCCAAAGATGCTTTCACATAAGTTTCATCTTTTCTGGATAAATGGTCTTAGTGAAGAATAATTATCTGGATAAATGGTCTTAGTGAAGAATATTTTTTAAGTAGATGTGTCGTAACACCATGAATGCCTCCACAGGCGACCAAAATTTCAAATGCCAAAGGACGAGTGCACGTATGGGCCCCGGTATAAAGTGAAAAAGATGAAGATTCAAATTAAGCATAATTTTTATCTCACATCATCTGTTGATATTTAAACCATAAGAATCAACAAGTTTTAGCGCTGAATTTAGTGTAAATAAAACGCAAGAAGCTTTACAACTTAATAGGGATCAACCGACATTCGTGACTTTGTATAGTAAATCGAGGACGGACATTCATTTCAAAGCCTTTGTTTACTGCCAGCCTAACCGTGTACAAACTTGCGGAAAAGGTAAAAGACGCATTATATATTTAGAAAACTTCTGTGAAAATAAGAAGTTTGTAAAACATTAGGCTGGTACTTAAAAAAATGAAAAATATATGAACATTTCAAGGTTTTTCCTATAGCAAGCGAGAGCTATTACCTGCGTGACCCGGGCATGTTGAACCCATGTATGGAATTTTTCTCATCCATCATCAGTTCAGTGGGGCCATTAAAGCACTGGATGTGGGAACAGGTTCTGGCTTGTGTGGATGTAGACTGTAGCAAACAGATGTAAATCCTCCCTATTTATATGTTCATTAAACACATATATTTGTTTTATTCCAATCTAAAACTGATTTAACTAAACATACATGTATATTGAAAACATTATTCAGATAGTGATTAAAATGAACAAATACTGATTGTACTGAAAAGAAATTACAATATAAACTTTATACATATTGCTGGTACATTAGCAAGATACTTATTACTTAGACAGATATGGATTACATTGACCAGATACTGGTAATATTGACAAGAAACTAATTAGAATGACCATATGCTAGTGTTTGTATATTAAACATAGAAGCACTGTGAGTAAAGCTAGAGGATACACAGTATTACAATGTATTGAGTAGTACTTGTGTGTGCAAAAAGCACCAAAACGGCGATTCTTTTTTTTCTAGAACACTTAAAAATAAATTTATTACAGTTAGGTTTACTCTGACTTGATTATAGACATGAACATATTTCGAGATCCTGAACCTAACACATGATGTACTTACTTACTTACATAGTATGTGACTGGTTTTAGCTATTTAACTGTCTGAATCAAGATAAAGCATTTCCATAACTGAAACAAAGTAGGCACAAATGAAGATAATGTAAGGCAAGAATTTGAATCAAGATAATTGAAAAACTGTAATTGCAGGAATTTCATTAAAACACACTGAGAGACTAAATCTGCAGAAAGATTCAAATGCATACACTAGTACTGATTTAGTGTTTTAAAAACACAGAAAATATCAATGAATGCATTCTTGCTAAACATGGCCATCCACTCCTCTCCATTTAAGAGGAGTGGAGTAGATTGAAAATCATTGGCCAGCAAAGAGATAATAAATGTACAACTAATGTAGTTCCTGATTTTTAAAAACAATGATAAAAGCAAAATGCATAAAATCACAATAACATACTGAAAGCTCTAGTGGAGTCTGCATAAACCTTTTTAGTCTGCCCGGCAAGGCCTTGGATCCTTGAAAACATAAACATATATATATATATATATATATATATATATATATATATATATATATATATATATATATATCTCCAGAAATATATCAATAAGCATTGTCACAAGTCTTCCATTTAATATATTAATTCAATGACCATGCCTGAAAACACCAAGAATGTAGCAGGTTTATTTAACAAAATGCCATACTCATCTTAAGTCAGCAGTCACGCCAGTTCAATGGTGTAAGGCACAGTTGGGGAGTGCTTTCAGAAAGGGGTTATATCAACTGGATGACCAGGGCGCTTGTAACGAATCACCCTTGACTGACTGTTTGTAGTAGGATTCTAAAAACGAAAAAGCCTGCTTTAATATAATGGTAGCAGTAAAAGGATATACAACAGAATACTGTACAAAATGTAATAAATTGTGTCAGCTTTGAGGAGAATAAAAGCTAAGGACTTCAATATGTTAATCTTGGAGAATTATATACTGTAAATTAACTTTTATTCGCGTGAAATTTTTATGAGCTTTGTGAGAGCCTCATTGTCGCGAATATTTCTTGCCCTGGACCAGTATTTGCCATTTAGTTGTAAGAAAAATAACAAGTGTGGATAAGACTTGGTCTCGAAAATTAGTTGCTGCGAACCAGTACATCTCAGGTTAATCGCTAATGACCCTTATGCAAATTGGCATATAGTATATATGTAAATTAAAGGTAAAAAATAAACACTTATCCAATCTTCAAAATCCTTATCTGGGTGTTTAGGAGTGAGGTGGGGAGGGTGTAGTACCTAGAGTTTGTGTTATAAAGGTGTCTTATTAATATTCTACCCACAGGGGCTCGTCACGAAGTTTTTCAACTTCTTATATCTACGACCTCTATATACAATAGTATTTTATTGTATATTTTATTGTATATAGAGGTGGTAGATATATATATATATATATATATATATATATATATATATATATATATATATATATATATATGAAGTTGAAAAACTTCGTGACAAGCCCCTGTGTTCTACCCCACAATTTTTGCATCCTTCCCAGACAGAAAGTTTTCTGATACTGAGTTGGTTTTAATAGTTGTTGTACTGTCGACAAAACGTGAGGTAGTCCACAAACATTTGTGCCTAATAGATTAGAGACGATCAAATAACAATAAAAAAGAAATCTACCTCGCAGAATGACAATCTTTCCTGACCGTCGATCCTCTTTTGTGATGAACTAAAGTGAAAGTTAACTTGCACATGCGCAATTGTCACATCTTCGTTGTAAAAGCGTTTGTATTTCAAGCGTCCAAATTATAATCTTGCAGATCCGTCTGTAATATTATAATTGCAAGATCTTCGTTGTTAAAGCGTTTTGTTTTTCAAGCGTCCAAATAATTATCTTACAGATTCTCTCGCTGTCTGCAAAATTATAATTGTAAAGTTTGAAGCAGAGTTATTGTTCCTACCAACAATAATTATAATGTTTCGCTGGCTACAATTATTATAATGTTTACTGACTTGTATGCGCACAATAATTATTATGTGGATGTCGATCCTAATCATTGTTGGGTGACATTTTTATAATTTTGAACCAGAATACAATAATGATTTGATGATAAAGAACAATTATGTTGGTATTTTTTTTTTTACAAAGTTAAGATGATAATTATTGTGAAAAGATAATAATAGTGCAATTTAAGTGAAATCGAATAAAATTATTTTTTTGGTCAATTATATAGGAAAATATAATAATTATGTGGGGGTACCCTACGGCTTTCCATACACATGCTATGTATAATAGGTTGTGATCCTCTCAACAAACGCAGTGCCCCGAGTAATTTTTATGACCGGTTTGGTTGAGATAGGTTAAAGAGATCCGGGAGAAAAGCGGTAAATGATTAAAATCTGACTGAAGGATGGACAATTACCAAAGAAAAGTAATATTAATAGTATTTTAAACTTCGCCTCAACTGATATCTAAACATATGCATTGTATTGTTCCATCTAGGGCACGGGATCTGAAGTCAACAGTGAACAAGACATTCATGATGTAATGGATGTAATTATGCATCCTATGTTGAGAGACAAAACGTTGTCCATCATGTTATCTCTTGAAAAATTCTGCTTATACTGGATGAATAGAAAATATCCAGAACTTAAAGAGGTTTTTATCGGAGGATCATTAGGAGAAGGACTTAGTGGAGTGTCCTTAGTGATGCAAAAAGTATCAGACGTTGATATGATGGCAGTAATTGCTCAAATGGTGGTCGTGGAAAGGCAACATGAGAGAAATTACTCAAATGTCGAAGTTTTAATGCTAGAAAATTCCCATTTACATCCAGGCTATGCATTATTAAGGATTCTAGATAACGATACTTATGTTACTGATTATATTTCTTCACACGAAATCAGAAATATTGGTAAATCTTTAATGCGGGATTCAGATTTGGGGAGATTATTGTCCTGTTTTGGAGGAAACCAATTTACATGCAAGGGACTAATACACGGACCAGCATTCATGCTTAATATATCACCTAGCAATTTTCAAAGTTCCCCATTTGGACCAATGGAATCAATAGACCTTGTATTCGGCATTCACTGTAACGAATGGCCTTCTGTGGCTGACGAATGGTTTAAAAGAAAACGTTCAGGGTGGCCTTCTGGAAACCTAATAGCTAAAGCAGTAGAAATGGGTTGTGACCTAGTTCCAACTGGTGCAACTGGAAATAGCATGAGAGATACAGAGTGGAGAATATCATTAATACGAGCTGAGAGACTCCTTATTCACACACTGAATTCAGCACAAATAAAAACATTTGCTCTCTTAAAGATCGTTTTCAAAAATAATGTATTTGGAGAAACATTTCACAACAAAATTAGCAGTTACGTAGCTAAAACGGCATTTTTTTGGATCTCCGAAGAATACAATGGTGACCAGTGGGAAGATAAGCATTGCTTAATATATCTTTGCTTATGTTTACGTAAGTTGCGTCAATTTGTTACGAATCAACATTGTCCAAACTATTTCATACAAGATTGCAATGTTTTACGCGAAAAACTGAACAATCTTGAAAAACAGAGCTTCGTGCAAACTCTTGACAATTTCACTAGAGAACACAATTTTCAGGACAAGATACTTGGCTTACCTGTAATTACAGGTGTACGAACTGCATGTTGTGGGGTCCTTTATTTCATGAAAACTATTTTAGGTTGTTCTAATCTTATGAATGTAAAGGAAAGGATTTTAGACAGAATATTGGAAGAACACTTAGGAAGATATATTTTTGTATTTTTATCTACACCTACAACGCAAAATGTGAAGGGTTCGATTTGCGAATTGGGGTCCCTTCTGAGGTCGTTCCGTAGCTCTACTCTGACGTCTGATATGTTTATGAATAATATTGCTTTACAAGACTTTTTCATTAGGTGTTTAACGTGTGCTCAACTTCGAGTAGTAAATTCTGCTATACCTCGCACCAAAATGACGGTAAATAAACGTTTTTATTTTCTTAAAAAACTCTTGTCCAGTGGTAATTTGAAAACTGTATCTCTCTGTGCTGCTGAAATAACGCAAATCGCACATGTCTTTTTCACGAACGCTCTTTATGAAAACGCTTTAACACTAATTATTCCATTGCTTGAACAGTTTAAAAAAGAACAATGTTTTCGTGTACAAGGCATCCAATCATTTTTTAAAATTATTTCGTCTAGTTTTTTAAACATGAACGATGTGTCTTTCACGTCACAACGGAGACCAGTTTGTGACATCATTTTTTTCAGTCTAGAAGAATCTATTCTGACGGAGCATTTAAGAATAGAAATGGTTTCAGCGGAGCTGGGGTATGAAATGTCTGCTGAGTCCGGCCAGTTTGTAACATTTCAATGTCTTTTCTACGTAAATGTCCACCCACTTGTATATGCATGTTACATGAAATACAAATGCTGTAGATATATGGAGAGAAACATCGACTCCTGTAGGGCACTGCGAGAACTAGAGGATCAGGTGTTAGAATTAACTGAGCATGACTATTATAATCTAAACCTCTTAGGATGCAGCCTTTACGAGAGCAGGAACTTTGAAAAAGCTATGAAGATATTCGCACTCGCGTACAGGAAACGTAATTATCGTATAAGCGTTTTCTACCATGTGGGCATCCTACTTCGACGATGTTTCAAGGACAGTTATAAGGCAGTCACTGCTACAAACTAAAACACGTTCACAGAAACAATATTAGTTTGGGATGTCCCGCTGGTATATAGGGCGAGGGTCATGAATGTGATGTTTATTGTTCAATTGTCGCACAACTATAGTAAGTAATCCGACAAAAACAGTGCATGGTGGTACCTGTAGTTTATGAGCAACAACACATCTTTAGAAGATTGAGGAAAATGATTATGAAATATTTATTATATATATTTATTAATTCACTGGATAATTTATGATTAGTCTTTAACAGATAGAACTGATTTTTATAGCCATTTCATAGTTGACGTATTTATATGTTACACCTGAAAATGATTAGAAAGATATCACTAAATGGCAAGTTTAATGATGGTTAGAACTTTATTGTTTACAGCCACTTGGAATTTTTCATTTATTTTTATAACCAACTGATTACTATTCATAACGAAACTGACATGTTTTAAAACCAAGCAATATTAATTGTTTTTAAAATGTTTTGCTATTTCAGTGTTCAGTATATTTCAGGTAGCTACACTATAATTCTCAAATATTTCGTTTGTTGGAGTTGACTTTGTCCAGATTATTTGATGCCATAAAGGGGGAAGGGCATTTTAAAGCAAATAAATTAGATCTTTTCCATTTTTTTTTTAAAGAATGTTGTTTAGGTACAAATATATTCATGATTATTAACTATTTAGGAAAAAGATAGTGAAAACATAATTTTGACACAAACTGAGCATAAAATCAATGTAACTTTTACCTGTAAACAACCCCCCCCCCCCCATAAAAAAAATAAATAAATAAATAAATAAAAAACAGATAACACTTTTTCTTTGTAACCTTGTTCAGAAAAACTATTAAGTGTTTTGGAAGATGGATTACAATAAAAATATTACATTCAGTGTATATTATTTCCCCTTATATTTGCATTGAAAATCTGCGACGTTCAATTTCATATATACATATTTAGACTTGTCACGGCGTATGATCACAAGAACTTGCAAATACATGTATTCCAAACAAGCTTGTATACCGCTTTCCAGGACTCTCAGTACTTTGATTTTTTTCTGAAGTTGTTTGTTGTTTGTTTTTTTTTTTGCGCGGGTGCATTTTTAATGCTCATTTTCGGTTTGTATCATTAGCAGACGATTTGGGATTACACATGTTTTGGGAAATTTACATTCTATAAAACATTAATCTAATGAGAAATGTACTGATTCAGAAACAATTGTGAACAATATTATATTCATATACCAAATCATTTATTTCAATAAAGTAGTGTTTAAAATCTTTGCTTGTTAGTTTCCGACCATCTATGTCTATCACACACTAGCAATGGATTCCTCTTTCACCGTCGCCAGAGCTATCCCGGGGGTCATCGGAGTGGCGCGAACGAAAGAGTTGAGTGTCTTCTGCTTCCGTTTACGTTTGGCACTTTTCTTAAAATGAGCACTTTTCTCTGTTATTTGTGTTTCCCTTCTTTTCAGCACAGACGGGTGATCTGGAAAATGTATCTCCCTCAGTCTCCGTTTCCGTACCTGCATCAAATGTCCTTCCTTCATGACTCGGGCTAGCTTTGGCTGTACCAGTCTCTGTCGCGTTAAATCCATTTTTGGAAACATAATTCTCTGCAATTCATCTCCAATATATCGATTCGTTTTCTCTATACACGTTGAACACTCGACCCAAGAATCTCGCAAAACTCGTTTCCGCTCTCGCACTTGTCGGGATTTGTTAGAGACGGGAAGGAACTGATCTGAAGCATGCTGGGATCGCGTTGCAGGTCTTGCATCATGACCCGGAATGGATTGGACTCCCGCGTCTCTGGTCGAGGCATGCCGTAACCAGGATGGGACTTGGGGGCCGGGGCTTTGAAGAAGTGCTGAATGATCGCACGCGAGAACTTGCCAAGACTGTTGTCTCCGAGGCGAGCGTTGACAATGTAGTCTCTTTCTCTTTTCTGCTCAAGGTTGAAGTTTGGATTATCGAAATGTTTTACAAGCGGCCTCGCTCTGAATTCCATTTCCCGACTTGCAATGTTTTCACGTTTAACGGAATACAAAGTGCTAAAAGGAAAAAAAATATATCTCAATAATAAAAAAGTGCATAATAAACAAAATTAAGTGAACAACAACAGCCGCATTCGAATTAACCCCCCACCCCCCATAAAATTCGTTATACATGTAGATGTAAAACCTATTCAAAAACGTGACAACAACAAGCAACACCATACAGAAAGAGTGATTTTATTGTGAAATTACGTTATCAACTGTCAATAAACATGTAGAGTTCCTGTTTTTATTCCCAATGTTTAATTATTTTTCTTTATGATATCTTAAGAACAAATATACGATAGAAAATGTCCCGGTAAGTAGCCTTCGAACGTATAAGGAAACAAGTAAGTAGATAAAAAGTGTACGTATATACATGCATATCATGATCAATGAGGAGTTTTAAAAAAGAGATAATTCTGATGCGTCACAGATGAATTAAAAAAAGCGGGAAGCAGAAGCCTATTTCATTTCCCTATAAATTCTAGAAATCAGATTAAGATAAAAAAAAATCGAAACCAATCACAATAAATTACGTTTGCATAATGGTGGTTGAGAAACATTTTCAGGATATTTTCTCCCCTCTCTTTGAATACAGGAACTTTAATTGTTTTTTATGTACAAATGTATTAATGCATTTTGTTTAATATGGTTTAGAGACACTTTATATACCAATTGAGTCTCTAATGACATACTTGTAGTGTAGAACACCTATCAAGACCCCTAACCCTACCGACCTATTACTGGTCTGTCTTATGGCTACTCTTTATGTACACGTGTTCCGATCACTGTATTTTAGTATCTCCCTTATTTACATTTTCATTTGAATAAAATGTATATTTCAATTAATAACAATATAATTTGTATTCATGTGAGTATATTCTTTTTTTCCCCCGCACAATCGCCCCTCGTTTAGAAATAAAACATTTTTATACTATTTTTCATAGATAAAATCAAACTTATATCCCTCTGGTTTTTGTCTGGTTCCTTGTTTTTGTAAAGCGATTTTATACGCGCATGTGGTGTAACAATAATTTCTTTGCTAAATATCATCGCTAAAAATCTATTCAAAATTGAAACGTCGCTCAAATCAAAATGAAGCTACAGCATTGTATTACATTTTTGTGACGGGTTTATCTACAAAATATCGCCTTATTCAATCATTATGAGAAAAAAAAATGTGATTCTGCGGTATCAAGGTATCAATGAGATTGTAACTGAGCATTGAAAAATAATCAAAATCCGAAAATAAACAGAGGGAATACCTCTTGTCCAGAAGGTTGGACCTTGTGGACCGCTTTTCCGCGGCGACGGACGCCGCTTCTCTGGGTTCCCAGAGGGGTTCCAAAGAGAAAACGGAAGTCTTCTTTCCTTGATGCAGACTATTGCTGGTTTCCTCGCGAAGTAATTTGACGGCGTCTTTCCCGGTGAACAGCGGCAGAGACACAGTGGAGGACCGGCGCCGCCTATTCTTCAGATACTGCTCCAAATTCTGAATGATGGAATAAGCAAAGTTGAATATATTTGAACTCTAAAATAGATAATATTGAATGCTTCAGCGTAGTCTCGCACGGATCCCTGCTTACAGAACGTGGCTATTCAGTACATTTTGGAAACAAAGAAAAACAGCAGAAAATTAAAACTAACGGTAAAAGAAAATTATTCAAAAAAATATTCTAACACTAACATTCTTTTATTCCAAACGAAAGTAAAATAATTAGTAACCTGAGTACATTAAGTAATTATTACCGTGGAACTCATGCTATTAAGATATCCTCATATTGTTTTTATGTCCGTTTTCAACATTGAATTCTCGTCTCATAACAAGTACTATATGCGACAAACATAGGAAAAGAGATTTGTGATAAAGGTTTTTTTCAGGGATTATGATAATATACCGGATTTACTCTAATCCGCTTAGCGCTAGCCACCTTCATGTAACACTTCTGTTTAATAACGCATTCGTGTAGATGTTAGGGATTATATAGTTTGTGATTATCGATTGAAAAACACGAGTGTAATTAGTGAGATTAACTATTTAGAAAAAAAAATCGTCTACACACTGAATACTGATATTACGGCATTTAAAAAACATGAGAGAGAGAGAGAGAGAGAGAGAGAGAGAGAGAGAGAGAGAGAGAGAGAGAGAGAGAGAGAGAGAATACTAATACAGATCCGTGCAAAACCCCTTCATACTTTTTACCATATAAAATTCTTCTTAAGAGATTTTGTCTTCTAACCCAACAACCTCAGACAAACTTAAGGTATTATGTGATAGCACGAGACTACGAAAGAACTTGATATGATAGGGGTCATATTTGGCCTCCTCTGCAAATCCATTAATTTTTCTGTCATGAGTAGTATTGACCTCAACACTAAATATGAGAATAGATTTTCCTTGGTAACCCTCCAGTATAGTTGCCTAGCAACACATTAAACATGCCAACGACTTCAGTCTAAAATTGGTACAAGAAAACCAATAATTTTCATTTTAAACCTATAAGTTCCTAATACTAAAACTTGGTTTTCCATCTGGTAATATAAGATATTATTCAAAATTTTACTTAATGTTTTATCAAGTGTTTCAATAGTAGCAATGAAATTCCTTAGCAACAGGCAAAATACATGGTATTTCAAGTCCAATTTCACTCAGTTTGTATTAGTGAATAAAGACACAAATAGAACCATTTTAACAGGAGCTTGGATTTGGGTAGTTGTGTCAAACAGCAATGTGACGTAGGCCTGTATATTTCATTGCTGGCCACTTAGCCATGATACTTTGAAATCAACAAGATTTGGCTGGCTTTGGAGCTAAGACTACGCAATCTGTGTATATTTAAGTTGAAATCAACGTCATTTTTAACTTGTTTTAATGAAAGAAAAAGATAGTCACATCCTACCGACAATCCAAGGTCCCATTAAAATGGTTCTATCACAACGCAATACACAATGTTACAGAAATACAACCATAAAATTATTTGTCTACATTTACATGTACATGAATCGTTATGTCTTATGATGCTATACTTTCATAGCAACTATGCCAATGCTAATTTTATATTCAGCATTTTTCATATATATTATTTATCTATTATCTACCACATTTCAAAAGTTTCAACACCAAATCAACGGTGTTTATGACTATAAAACATTTACAGATAAATTTACAATGCACCCGATACATATTAGAAAAACATCATTGATTCTATGAAGATAATCAAGTTTTCAAATCAAAAAATCTTTAATGTTTTCAAATAATCAGATTGCGCGCATATCAGTTAAAACTGCAAATGTCTTAAATATTGGTGCAATTGCATAAAATACATGTGTGACAAATACCGAATTCTATCTCAATTAAGGCTGTCACGGGCCACCGAAAAAACCGAAAATCGCGGAACAATTTGTTCTGTTCGCTTTCGGTTCGTTTTTCCGAATTCCGGTTCGGTTCCAGTTTGTGTAATAGAATCCTTATTATATGAAAAATGGCGTCGAAATTGAAAGGTTCATTTGTGTGGACCTGTTGTTTGTAATAAACATTGACTTGTGTACAGCTAGTGTTGTATACCGATGATTATTCACTCGTCGTAAATGAAAATATCACGCAATTTACCTGTGAATAATGGGGAAATACTAGTTCAATGACAAAGATGGCGGCTTACGATTCAGACAACGAATATGTTTTCAACATTTGTTTATGGAAATGTTTAGGATAAGAATTTCCTGGATTAATTAGAAGTGAGACTGAATGAAAAAATGTCAGGAGTCGAATCCATGCAAAATAATGTGAAAAAATCTGAGTGGTTACAGAAAATAGAACACATGGTTTGCATTACCTGCAACTCGAAACATACTTTATTTGAAAGAAGAACCAAAAACCCGCAAATTGAAGCGAAAATTTTACGACCCGACCCGACCCGAAAAATGTTGGAACCGTGACAGCCCTAATCTCAATAATTTACCAAATAAATCATTAGCAACAACATTACAATCATCAAGGATATCTTTAAAGTCATGTGAGAATCATAAAAACCAAAAGTACAGTTATCTATAATATGTACATATATATACACATGTGATGAAATCATTTGTTCCCAGCAGGAAAACTGTAATGATCATCAACGTATATATTCAAATATATGCATGTATCTATATGTTTTCATAAACACAGTCAATCCTTAAATATTTTAGATACAAAATTTCTTAAAATAAAATACATTGTATATAAAAAAAAATTCAAAACGATTAGCTAGCATTGATTAGATATTAACAAATCTTTATGTACAGATATGACATCTAGGTATATATCATATTATATATATCCCTTTAAGACAACAACCCTAGATTTTAGTTCAAGCACACATTGTCTTATTTTATTTTAATATCCATTTGCTTTATTGCATACAATGGTGCTTGTTTCAAATGATAGACGCCAAGTGTAATCTGCCTGGGAAATCATTTAGGATGTAAGATGAGCCATCTATCTCTGAATAAATGCTTCTCTTTTTCAACAATACCTCATTTTTACCATGGCTTTAACGAGGTTTCCCTGTCTACTCTTCTGCAACATAATAATACTTTTTACATAATGCAAACCTTTACCCCCGTGCTATGATGATATTCTACCAAAAACGATTAATACAATTTAACAAAACATTTAAATCCCCATTTTGTGTCATTAAAAGGTATATATGGTGGTGTAATGAGGTACATGTACCTTAAACATTTATTCATAGGTTGGAAAAAATAAACAAAAGATTTTTGATTTTTTTTCATAAATAGTTTTCATTAAGAAAATAAGATTTCTTATTAATATTACTGGAGATAATTTATTAGATATTAATTTCATGCATTTATTCACACCAAATATTTTTTCTCTACAAACATATTTTCCACTTTCTCAGAAATACCAAAACAATCATATAAAATAATTTATGAGCATTTGAAAAACATATTAATCATATTTCAGAAATGATACTCTTACGAGTAACGGTCCATAAGATAATTTTTTCTGTAGCATTTCACCTTAATGCAAATATTCCAAACAAAGCTGCTGACCGCTTCCAGTCCTTTCATTACTTTGATTATGTAATGTCAACAAATTGGGGTTTCCCGTGTTCTAAAAACAGATTTCGACGGGTTGGAAGATGAATTTGGGTTTTCATCAGTACAATCGTAATTTAGCATTGAAAAATGTTTTAAAGATTAAAAAAAAACAACAACTAGTACTTACAAAATTTAGAGCTACTACATGTGTAAGTACTACATGGCTTTTGTGCACAATTTCACTGTACTTCTATACCGACGTGCTCAAACAAAAATCGTCTGTAAAATGAATGCGTTTTGGCGTACACTGAATTTTCTCATTATCCAATAATTAAACACAAACTAGTATTAATACTTATGGATATTTTAAATAATATTTCTTCTAAATTAATGAATTTTAACTGTTTAAATAAGAATATCATCAGTAGTAATTTTAAGCAGACTGTATAGGAACGTTACGTCTCTGTCAAAGTTATACAATAGTGTGTTGTTTAAAGGGGAAAATCTAAATAGAATCATATTACAGAGTAGCATTGTTGATAATTTTGTGAAAACACACATATGTAACTACATAAATAACTTACACTTACCAAACTTGTGCAAATCCAGCTTCACCGTCACAAAGTTTCTGGTTCCGGAAAAAGATACGCCGATCGATTCAGACTGATAATTATAATTTTTCAAACGATTTTTTTCCTATTTTTGGTTATTTGAACATGAGCGACAAAGAATACCACGAAAAGTTTTTAAACAAAGAAAGTACATATTTATTGCTTATTACAGACGAAATATTGTTGTGGTATTTTTAGTCGCTCATATTTTTTAGAATGTAAGAAAGTTGAAAATACTGATTTTCTGGACGTTTTCCAGGAATAGGCATGCATTTCGTCCATCTAATTTCATACTAGCAACACATGTGAAAAAAATCAAACTGGTTTTATAGTTAGTACTTGTTGTCAACTTTATAAAGAATATGAAATTTGTTTATGTGCGTGCACTTTATTTTGTAGAAAAATTGGGGGCATTACGTCAATATATGTCCTATCTAGTTCTTTGTTTCGACAGAGATTTGTGTCAGGAAAAATATATTTTTATAGCTGAAAATTAAGCATAAAAATCCCGAGGGTTCATCTGCAGATAATATTATAAAAATGCACTTGTACATCGGGAAGCTTACAATTTATTTTTTTAACAATTTATTTCAGCACTTTTCTTTAAAAATATTTAACGTAGATTATTACTCATAGTAAGATTTTACGATGAAATAGTCTATGACATATTATAACGTATTAACAGACTTGTTCATGACAGTTTCATGACATCGCTGTATTAAATATATATATATATATATATATAGGGTCATGGATCAGTATACATTCTGATCACTTGCTGATTTTTTTTTTAAATAAGTTAAAAATAATTTCTTTATAGATGACTTAAATGAATCAAATTATTAACAAATAAAATTTAGCTTTTCAAAAACTTAAAATAGTAAGAAAACTCACTGCGGGGTGGGGGGTTGGTAACCCCTAGCATAGAAATCCTTTGTTTTTCCTTTACTTGCCAACAAATGTAACGTACATGTATAAATGATTTCTTCTTTACCTATAAATTATGAGATATTGTAAAAGCCTTTTTAATAGATTATATTTTTACAAAGAACTTTTCTATACTTAGCGCATATATATAATACATGTAGTATAATCTATTATTGTTAAAATGACTATATTGTATTTAAAACCAAAAACATTAACATTACGTGAACCTCAATTTCAGCCCGCCCCTACCACTGATAATATATTGAACTCGCTCGCCCGTCCTGCCCCCTATCCAATTAATGACACCCCTGTATCATCTCATTAGACCAGTGTATTTTATTCGAGCAGTTTTATGTAAAAATCAAGCTAGATTAAGGCAGTAGTTTTATCAAAGTAAAGGTAATACAACCAGGAAGATTAAAAGTTAGAATAGGCATCTCCACTTCCGTCTTAATTGGTGTTTATAGCATGTGCGTGACAGCACGTATAAATTAATGACTGGATTATAACACATTGAAAACTGAAAATGAATGAAATATCAACATTCAGAACCGAGTTCCATACGGAAGCGGAAAATAATGGAACGCAGGTAGATCCGGATAAACTGCTTCGAGAACTAAACGACAGAACCGCACTCCGGTTCCTTCCCGTAATAATCTACATGAGTCTGTTGATGCTGGTCGGGATATTCGGAAATCTGATGGTTCTGATTGTGTATCTCAGGAAAAGGTTAAAGTGCTCCTCGGATTAATTCATCCTAAATCTAGCATTTCTGGATCTGTTGACTTGTTTGATCGGCGTTCCCGTAGAAATCGCGGATCTTCGGGATCCATACATGTTTTACGCACCGGCTGCTATCGCAATGAATAGATATAAACGCATATGTAAGTTAGGGGAGAGATTTTCAAATCAGAAAGCCAAACGGCTTTCCATTGGCGCCATTTTGATCGGCGCTATCACGTGTTGGCCGGCTGGTGTTGTGTTTGGAAAAAAAACGGTGGACGTCTGAATTCCGGGCGCAAATACTGCCGACTGTTCTACTGCAGATGAAATGAGAAACACAATATACCCACTGCTGTACTATGCACTTGTCATGCTGTATTTCATTATTTGTGTGATATTTGTTTTGTTTGTATATGTGAGAATATCAATTTTCATTCGACGGGGAAAATCGAAGCAAAAGAAGACCGTCACGGCAAAACCTACAGCGCAACATACGCCATCCTTTAATCTCCACTCAAGTACTGATGGCCATACAGCCCAGTCTGGTGTATCAGAAGAGGGGGATGTAAAAAACATACATGTTATTGAGAAAAAGGCTGTTGACATTCCACAAGGCGGAAGATTGGTTAACACCATCAAGGTCACAAGAACCACAACTATATTTGTTGCCGTAACTGCTGCATTCATTATAAGTTATCTCCCGTTCCTTGTGGTCATGGTAACGAGAAACATTAAGAAAAACTTTGAGGACATTTTATCACCTTCAGCCGAGGTTTATTACAAGTTTTGTTTGAAGTCTTACTTCATAAACAATGCTATCAATCCCGTCATATACAGCTTTTTGAACAGAAACTTTAGAGCAGACGTGATCAATATTTTCAAATGCCGCCATTGAAACATACACAAACAAAACGGAATAAATTATGTTCGCTTAAAGGCATTTTTAAAGATTATTTTACTTAAATGTGAATAAAATGTCAATGTTAAACTTTTGTGTCAGTACTTGTCTTCACTATTATGGATTCTTCGTGATTTGAACGACATTAAACAAAACTTTAAAAAAAAATGGGTCACCTTTAAAATCGGAATTATTCAAAGTATTAAAAAGGTTGTTGAATAATTTCACGTCAAAGTATCCATCATTATCCTAATAGGAATTCGAAACTTTGAATTATTCCTAAATGAAAAATCTTAAGTGTTTAGATTCAGAATCTATATCTCCTATCTTCTACTTCTACGTGTATGTCTATTGAGAGAGAGAGAGAGAGAGAGAGAGAGAGAGAGAGAGAGAGAGAGAGAGAGAGAGAGAGAGAGAGAGAGAATTGAATATAATTTTAGGTAGCAAATAAAATATAATTTATTGAAGCCTTCATTTACTTCCCGGCGGTACTTGCTACTTCATGTAGTCGTAAAATCACATGTTAACACTGTTCGCGCAATCTTTGTTTTAGCACGAGGCAAGTGCCGGCAAATAGCCACTTGTGTGTCAGTCTTACTACTTAAATGTTACAAAACGTAACATGCACATATTATTCGCTTTACCCCCCCCCCCCCCACCACCACCACCAAATTAAAAAAAAAACATGCAGACAAACAAAGCTCAACATGTGATATTCCACAATGCATAGAAGTAGAACATAAACACTATATATATTTTCACTAGAGGAGAGAGAATGTATATGCAATTGCCTGCTGTTTGATCTAAGTCAATGTATTTAAGTAGTTCTAAAAAACAAAATAAGCACAGTTTTCTTTTCATATTAATAGATTTTTGTATTGTTCTATTAAGAAGCATGGCAAACAAAATGATAATTAAGTGATACAAATACATCAACATGCTAAAAATGTATATAAATTTCAGTAAAAAAAAAACAACAGTAAAAAGCAAAGAAATGGAATGATGAGACACCGAAAGTGAGATCGCGGTGATCCCTGATGTTTAGAGAACTGCGGAGCTCTAGCAAAAAATACTGAAGGGAAAACTCCGTTAAATTTAAGTCAATAGTAAAGTTTTATAAAGTTAGTAATCATACATGAACTTTAAAAACAAGTCTTTGTATTTTTTTTCTACAAATCTGAATAATTCGAAAGTAATAAAACTGTTTGAATTTTGCTGTATCAGGCTTGTAACATCTGATCAAATTTGTTAGACCACGCGATTCTCGGTTTTAAACACTGTAAATTCCGGCTATACGTTATCAGGTTTAAAACCAGGACATTAGATCAAATATGTTTTATATTCATATATAGTTACAAAACCCCACAAAAGACATAACAAAGTGCTCAGAGTGTAAACACGAGTATACAGGCCATTAAGACCTCTTCCTTTTTCACAAGTTATTGGAACAACTCTAATGGGTCAGACTCGTCGAAAGATTCATATTCTTTACTATTGAAGTTAAACAACCAGAAGACCCTAAGAGATCTCCCGTTGATCCTGTTTCTTGTATTTCTAATGCTCGTTAGAATAGTCGGGAATATAACTATGTGCATAATCTACTCTAAAACAAAGAAGAAATCAACAACCGATCTCTTCATTTTGAACTTGGCAGTTTTGGATCTTCTGTCCTGTACATTCGGAATCCCCTTGGATGTCGCGGACCTTATTTTACCCTACATGTTTAAAGCTCCAGCTGTTTGCAAAATCTTTAGGACCCTGGGATCATGTACAGCTATGGCGTCAGTGTTGACTCTGGTATTTATTTCAATTGATCGGTACAAACGGATCTGTAATTTTGGCGAAAGTTTTAAAACGTCGACTGTAAAAACTATGTGTCTCGTTACATTGTGCATTGGTACCGTGTCATCGCTGCCACTTTTAGTAGTAATGGGAAAGAGGACAGTCAACCTTGGACTTTCCGGAATAGTGGGTGTTGGCTGCGAAGTCTCAGACGATATGAAACATAATCACTTTACATTTGCTTATCTTACTCTTATGTTGATAGTTTACGCTGTTTATCTAGTTTTCGTTAGTTTCGTATATGTGCGCATCTCTGTATTTTTAAGAAGAACTAGGAGCATGAGAATTAGGCATGTAGAAGATAGTAATAAAAGCTCAACCACAGGCACTCAACATACATTTGTATTCATTTAGTTGAGCTTGAATCAATCACTGTGAAAAGCCGACATCAGAATGACGCTGATAACCACCACCAGGAAGCCGTGCATGCGCTCTCGAGAGAAACTCCAAATACGTCCGGTGTAAAAGTTACTAGGAGCACAACAATATTTGTAGCTATAACTATCGCTTTTATAAGAAGTTTTCTTCCCTTTCTGTTGGTCATGATATCATATAGCACCATTAAAGACATAGAGAAAGGCATGTCAGAACCAATAATGTTCTTTACCGAATTTTGTGCAAGAACATATTTTCTGAATAATGCGATTAATCCGTTGATCTATTGTGCTTTAAGTAGAAAATTCAGACATGTTAAACAACTGTTTTCAACAAATCACTGTATAAGATGATTTATCCATGTTGGTAATTCAGAGATACCATTTAATATTTACCAAGTAAATAGATTTTAGATTTCTGAATAGGAATTTTACAACATGGAAACGTCAGAATTCATGTTTAGCATGCCACAATTTTTCTGATTTGTAAATTCTTTACATTGTAGCTTGTTGATCATTTCTTTGTTTTTCAGATGAAATATTATCTTTATGATGTTATGTAGTAATCATCGTGCATGCACGTGACGCGATGGCCAGGTGAATGGACGCTTATTTGTCTGCTCCGTCGATCTGACTTTAAAACGGTGGATTTAATCGTTTTTCATTGAGAAGATATTCTATACTGTGAAAAGGCGAGATATTACCTATGTGATCTTTTGTATGTTTTTTTGTGTATATATGTTGGATTTATCGACGATTATCAATTGAATTTACTTTTGTAAACACCTAAGTCGTGGGTACTACTCGAATGTAAACAATGCAGGGCCAAGGTGAATTCGCCCTGAATAAGCCGGTTTATATTAAAAACAGAGAAATGCAAAAGGACACTAACAATAAGATTTCTGATTTTGAATTATATGAAGCTATCAGGGGGAAAATAGGGGATAACATCCTATCTATACAATTAGACAGAGACCTGTGGAGGGTATACCTAAAAAATATGGAGAGCCATTCGGAGCTTCTTTTGCACGGATTCGAATTACGGAACATTTCAGTGCAGGTGTACAATTCGAACCTGTATTCCACCGGTGCTAAAGATCCGAATGACGAAGTATTAAAAGTTACCATTTGCGGTCTACCCCTGTCGGTGGATGATAGTGCTGTCATCGAGTCTTTGGAAAAACTCAATGTTTCTTTGAAAAGTGAAATAAAATATGAGAAAATTAGGCACCCTGTCACCCATCGTATGACAATCGTCCTTAACGGGAACAGATTTTTATATGTCCAACCGCTTCCTTGCTTCCGAGCATTGTGTATTGCGCCGGTCTGAAGTGCCGCTTATACCATCATGGACAGGAAACCACTTCATCCCAAGTCCAGTGTTTTAACTGTTGGGGAATGGGTCATAGAAAAACCAGCTGCAAAAAAGCGAAAGCGTGTAGAATGTGTCAGAAAGAAGGCCACGAACCAGGGTCACCTGATTGCAAGCATTTTGAACAGCCATCAGAAACGGTCGTTGTTTTCCAGAGGAAAGACAATCATTTATCCAAATTTTACCCCTGTGAAATCAAAGCCTCTGGCGAAGTTCACCAATCTGCTGAACACGCATATCAGTTTACAAAAGCAGTAAGATCAGGAGATATGGATGCTGTGCAAAAGATTAGGGAGTCCTCCACAGCTCTAGAGGCCAAGCGGATTGGTCACACAGTAAAGGATCCAATGGGGTGGAATGAGGAGAGGGAAACGGTCATGGAAGAGAATATTATGCACAAAGTCGACCAGGTGAAAGATTTTCGCGCGAAGTTGGAAATAGCCGATACCAAGACTGTTTTTGCGGAAGCAACGTTTAAAACCTTTTGGAGAATGGGGCTAGAATGGGGCTAGATGTTACTGGCACTAAAGGCACCAACGTGGCCTGGGTATAACAAGTTAGGACTCGTTGTGAAAAAGGCGGCGGCTGCTAAGTGTGGTAGAAGGCTACGGAGTGTGTCAGTGCCAAGGAGAGGAAACCAAAATAAAGACAACCAAACTAACTTGGATAAGTTCATCAAGGAAGCAAGGAAAGGTGCTAAAACATAGCTTAGTAAGTGAACCAATCAACCACAATCAATATAGACCTTAAAGAACACTAAACCTTTAACTTTATTTTCTTTAAATGCTAGAGGCTTGAACACTTATCAAAAGAGAATAACTTTATTTGATTGGTTAAAAGATGCACAGTTGATACTGCATTTTTACAAGAAACTCACTTTGTCAAGGAAAATGAACATATTTATAATTCACGGTGGTTCGGTGAAAAATATCACGCTCTCTCTGATTCTGTCTTCAGTGGAAGAGTGTCAATTTTATTTAGAAAGAATTTAAATGTAGATATCATTAATTATCATTAATCCGTAAATGGTAGAAAGCTTTTGATTAATGTTGAAATTAAAGAAAAAGTGTTTAGTCTTCTAATTGTGTATGCACCTAATTATGAAAAAGAAAGGGTAGAATTTTTTAAACGCTTACAAGCCTGGATTGATAAGTATACTTTGAATATAGATGGATTAATATTATGTGGTGACTTTAACCGTCAGGAAGAAAACTGTAATAATAAGAGTGTAACTCTTTTAAGAAAACTCTTGAAACATTTTGCTTTGAATGACGCGTGGCTAAAAAAATGGAAAAGCTAGTAATGATGGTCTTACTTGGTGTGATAGAGAAAATATTCCCACAACTAGAATTGACTTTCTCTTACAGCAGATAATCTATGCTATCCGTTAAATAGTATTTATATACAGCACCCATATTAAACAATATACGTTTTAGTGATCATTTAGGAATTATCTTTGAATTAAATACAATTGAAAATACTAGAGGAAGTGGATACTGGAAATTTAATACTTCCTTACTGACTGATGATCATTTTTGCACACTATTAAAGTCTTACACGAAAGACGAACTTCAAAATATGAATGATATGCATGACCCAATTACAAAATAGGAGTATCTTAAAATGTTGATAAAATATTTTATTTTAAATTATTCAAAATATTGCTAGGCTTAGAAAAAAAAAACGCGTAAATTTTATTGAAGCACAGATTAAGTTAATTGTGTAAAAACCCTCCAATGAAATAAATATGAACTATAAACGTCTAATAGAGAGAGAAATTGATATGTACTATACAGAAAAATGCAAAGGGGCATATACTAGATCGAGGGCTACATGGATAGAAAAAGGCGAAAAAAGCACATCGTACTTTTATAATCTAGAAAAGAAGCATCAGTCTAATAATAATATTAATCAGATTCGTGATGAGAATTATACAGTTCATACTGATAATGATAATATAATGAAATGCCTATATACTTTTTACAATTCGTTATATGATAGTAAACATATTCAAGATAATGATAATGATACCTATCCGATATTCTTTGTCAAACGTTAACAATCGAAGAACAGGAAAATTGTGATAGAACTCCGTCTAAAGAAGAATGTCAAAAGGCTCTCAATAATATGAAAGACAATTAATCTCCTGGACAAGATGGTTTACTAGTAGAATTTTTGGGAAGAAATAAAACATACATACTATGCCTTTCTAATAAAAAGTATTGAGAAAGGCACACTGCCATTTTCACAGAGGAATGCTATTATATCGTTAATTCATGAAAAGGATAAAAAAGATCGTTTGAAAAATCATAGACCTATAAGTCTAACAAACGTCGACTACAAAATATTTACACAAGTTCTGGCTAATCGTTTACAAAAAGTTGCAAATAGAGTTATCGGCCGTGAACAAAGTGCATATATTAAAGGAAGACACATTGGCGAAAATGTCCGTTTTATATTAGATATATTTGAGTATTACATGGATAATAATTTAGATGGTATTTTGCTCTTCCTTGATTTTGAGAAAGCGTTTGACTCTGTGGAGTATAATTTTATGTTTAAGACATTAGAAAAATTTAAGTTCGGTGATAAATTTATTGATATGATTAAACTACTATACAATAACCCTATCTTTAAAATAAAAAATAATGGATGGATTTCAAAATTTTGTGAAATGAAAAGAGGAATAAAACAAGGTTGTCCTGTGTCTGCTTTATTGTTTATTTTCGTAGTGGAAATTCTAGCAATTCAAATACGGAAAAACCATGAGATACATGGACTTAAATTCAATGAAAATATTGATAGAGATTACAAATTAGTACAACATGCCGATGATTGCACTGTTGCGGGTTGACCGACAGGCTTTAAAACACCTCCAGAGTGCGATAATAAAATAGAAACTAAAGTGACGTTTTTTCACATTTTATGTTTACAAAATTAAGATGCTTTACAAATTCATGGACTGACAGACTGGTAGGTCGGGTGGACACAAAACTTCACCACTTCACCACTCCATTCCTGTACACTATTCACTATTCGGGACCTGCGTACACAAACATACACATTAAGTTACACATACACATAAAGTTCAATACAAGTAATGACCCACATGGCCCACCGTACATAACAGTGAGACAAAGAGGTACACGTGGCAGCGCTGCATTACATTTACTTGCATTTCACAATACATAATATTACACTGAATTACTTTACACGTAACTTAAAATACTGTGACGACATTTACTTGTAAATTACACTGTTAAGAGTCACTAAACACGACATACACATTAACTACTCAAATTACGGCAGCCCTATGAATATACTCTACTCACGACACTATATAAAGAAATAATGAACTTTAAAACGTACATTACAAACGAATTACATACGAAAGGAACATTCAAACAATACAAATTACAAATAAAACACATTGAAACAATAAAGTTATCCTAGGACCATTTAATTAACAAATAATATGAGAATGAATAAGTAAATTGGTTTACTCACCTCAGAAGCTGTGTCTGTATTTAAAGTTAGACGATAATTAAGCCACAATTACTGATACTATGCAGGAAAATCGTGCAGGTAGATTTTACCCGGTCCAAAGAGAGCCAAAACCTAAATATATACAGGTATCGAGGGGTACCAAAGAGGGAAATTGAAACAGAGGTCCAGTACAGGATAACTAAAAATAAATACAAATAAAAAACAGCATCGTAAATGTAACATGAACATATATGGTAAAAGAACAAAATTCTTTAAAAATGCACTAAAAACTATTCAGGAGTTCAGTGAAGTAGCTGGTCCAAATTTAAATCTAGAAAAAACAGAGTGTATTTTAACAGGTAAATTTATAAAAACGTATGAAAATGAAACTATGATTGAAGGCGTCAAAATAAATCGTAAGAGTATTAAATCCCTTGGAATCTATCTTGGTAATGATAAGGATGAATGTTATAACAAAAACTGGACGAGTAAACTAGAAAAATTATCTAGAATCTTAAGTGTGTGGAAAAATGTACAATTATAAATACATTAGCAATTTCAAAATTGGTGTATAATGCATTTGTTCTTCAAAACCCAAATCCAGAATATTTTAAAAATGTTTCAAAGATGATATTTAACTTAATTTGGAAAAAAAGAGATAGAATAAAAAGAAATACACTGATTTGGAAAATTAAAAAAGGAGGGATCAATATTGTGGATATCGAAAGTAAATTTTTAGCGGCTAAAGCATCTTGGATCAAAAGAATAACAAATAAATGTAGTATAACATATGATAGCTTGAATGACATGTTACACGAAATGAAAATATCCGTTTTTGAAATTATGAAAATTACAGATACCAAAATTGGTAAAATACTATGTTTTCCTGCTTTTAATTGTGAAGCCTTCTCTGATTTTTATTTATGTAAAAAAAAAAGAAATATTGTAATTTAAAAAGAGACGAAATTCTGTTAGAATGTTTATGGTGTAATACATTGTTTAAGTAAAAAGGACAGGTTATTTGTTTTGTAAATTGGATAAAAGATGGTATTCTTTATGTTAAAGACATTTTTTATAAGAATGGAGAGATATAAGATATTTTTTGTTTTATGACTATATTGAGAAAGAGAAATAACATTCTATGTGAATATGTAATGCTTAAACAAGCAATGAAGGAGTGTATAAAACTATTCAACTTTTCAAATGCAAAACATATAAAAAAAAAAATACTTGTAATGATTATTTTTTGTTTAAAAACAATGTACAGTTGTCTATTCATTCTTTGAAAAGCAAGTTTTGTTATTCTATACTAGTAAATACACAATTTCTTTACCCATTGTATGAATCAATGTGGGAAAAGCTTTTTGATCTTGAAACAATAGATTTCAACTGGGAAAAAATATATAACTCTAAAATTAAACACATGTATGAAAATAATATTACAGAATTCTACTATAAGTTACTACACTGTATTGTAAACAATAATTTGGCAGTAAGCAAGTGGAATGCGAATGTATCTCCACTATGTGATGTATGTAATTTAGTCGAAGATACACAGCATTTGTTATTTAGTTGTGAAATGGTAAACAAATTATGGAAACGCGCCTCATAATAACATGGAAAACTATAGTCCTAAGTTTTTACAATGATAATAATATTCATACAATTATGTTGAACAATCTGATATCTTTTGTATGTTTTACAATTTACAAATACAAAATGAAATGTAGATTTGATAATGAAATTATGTCGGAAAGAAAACTTGTACAAAAACTAAAATATAATCTTTGCTTACAAAATGATATTTTGAAATATGCGAATAATATGATAATATGTTTACTAACTTAGGAAATTATTTGTGAATGGAATATATTATTTTAAATACATGATGTAATATGATACTTGTTTTAATAAAAGAGAAAAAAATCATTGTACATGCACATACAAAACTAGAAGTGTAGCACTTTAAGATTATGTAGCTATATGCAACAAATCATTTTCTGTGCTTGGAAAAAACGCCCAACAGATGCAATAAAAGTATACATTTCACGAAATGAAATGTGTGTCAAACATATTGCAGTACGAGATTTCAATTAACCCATCACAGACCCTAGACATACTTAAGACGTCGGTGTACATATAGAAGCTGTCAATATTTAGGCTCGTATCATATTTGCATTTTATATTTAAAGCTCCAAAATTAAGAAGAAATTTTCGTTATCAACATACTAATATTAGCATAAGATTTATCTTACATTCTGATGTAAAACCTCAATATTATCTGATCTTTAAAACCAACCAGTTTATCACATTCATAAATCAATTCTAGTTGTAACACCTTATTTCATTGGCTAAACAAAATCATATATATCGTATAACATAACTTACCTACGTCACAATATGACGCTCGTGCATAACGCTTAATTAATCCACTTGGCATAACTTGCCTACGTCACAATATGACGCTCGTGCAAAACGCTTAATTAATCCACTTGACATAACTTGCCTACATCACAATATGACGCTCGTGCAAAACGCTTAATTTATCCACTTGACGTTACGTTTAAACATTTTAACCTAAAAGAGGAATTAGAATTACGTAAAATTATGTATTCAGTGTGTGTATACATAGCGTTGGGTGATAACCATCGGATGGGTGACTTGCAGCGACTAGCATGACAAGTGCGACTTGCGGCCCGCTAAATGGAAGTATATACTCTGTTCCTACATAAATTTTTACATGTACATTCTTTAAAAAAATTCAATTTCAAACAAATGAAAGTTTATATTTATTTGAAGTTAAAGATAAAGTTTCTTTTGCGTATTATAACACAATGTTTAGTACAAAATCCATTCATAAAATGACCATTAGATAAAATACCTAAGAGGTGCACTCAATTAGAATACAATTAACAAACAGATTATATCCAGAGTTAATCAAGATTGGTATAGCATTCAAGAAGATGGTAATTGAGAACAATATACCTACAGGAAGTTGTATATATATATTTATTTACCTTAGTTGTTTTTGGATTTTTTCTAAATGGCTCTTTACTCAGCAATTTTTTTGTTAAAACGATGCTTCTTTTTTTATTTTTGAAGTTATTAGTTTGACACATTACGTAATGAAAAAAAATCCAATTTTCATTTTCTGAAACTTTAAATACATGAATAAAAAAACCAAGTTTGAAATATATATTTCAAATCAAGTATTATTGAAAAAGAAAGTCATTATGTAGGGAAAGAAGGCCAAATAAGTAAATAAAAATTTTTACAAAATTTGAAACACCTAAACACATTTTTGTAATTTGATTGTTGACTAGCGTCTTGTTTACTTCCAAATTTCAGATTTATATCTGTTGCACTTGGAAAGCTAAAAAATATAGGAGTTAACCAACTTTTTTTCTTTCCACAGCATTTAAAACATGTATACCACCATTTCGCTACATCAACTTGACCTTGGAAAAATGTTATTGATTAATTTTTCTTTCAACATTTTATAAGTGAATTTGTAGGTATTGAAAAATAGAAGAATTCTTTATTTTTTAGATATAGCCTTGTGATGAAACTAGTATTTAAGTAAAAACAGTGTGAACGTGCATGTACATTCTACCATGCATTTACAAATACAATATTTTGAAACGTATAGTTGTTAAAGATCAAAACCTTCTTAATATGCAGAACATTACACATTGGTCTGCTAGTATAAAACAATTTAATGCTTATTCAGTTGTGATAATTACGTAATTATTTTCGTTAGTTAAACGCTTCTTCTCATATATTTGATGCATTATTTCTTCATATAGCAATGTCAAAAAAAGAAAGTCTTTTTAAAAATTCCAATTTTAAATCGATTTTATGACGAGAGAGAGAGAGAGAGAGAGAGAGAGAGAGAGAGAGAGAGAGAGAGGTATGAGTGGTATTTCCATATTAAATGAGATTCTTGATGTTAAATATCGATGGATATGGTATGCATTTTATTATTACCAACGTGTAAATTGTATTTTCGTTAATGAACATATCTTTGATTTTCATCTTTTTTAATGTACAAGAATGTAGGAGAGGGGCATTTTTAACACGACACAGGGAAATACTTGAAGAGACCTTAACGATAGTAGTTGACGTAACAGCAGAGAAACTTGTTTCTATAAATAACAGTCAGAAAAGGAAAAGTTTTTGTGACGTTAGTCCAATTTTATACGTAGGAAAAACCCAGTTAGGCTATGCACATGTTGAGCTTAAAATATGTAAAAGCCTGTGTATTGTCACAAATACTTCCTACCTAGCCAGGGGTATGGTGTACAGCCATGTAGTTCTGGATAAAACCTTATTTTATTTAAAGGCTTCAGAAGTAAAAATAAATAGAAAACTTTATATTAATAAGCTAAACATTATATATTAGATCAACTTATACTCTGTAGGGTGTCTAGGATGAGAACCTAAAAAGTTGTCAGAACTTTAGTTCAAACTCAATATAAATTATTTAGACAAAAAATGTGTCCAAACCAGCAGTTTACCGTACATGTTTTATGTTCCAGCTGTTTGCTAAATATTTAGGATTTAAAATTTCAACAGTCATTCTGTTCGTCGTTGCACTGTGCAGTGGTTCTGTGTCATCGCTGCCATTTTTAGAAGTAATGGGAAAGAAGCTTGGACCTTGGACTTTCCGGAATATAAAGTGTTGGCTGCAAAGTCTCAGACGATATGCAATATACTCACTTTACATTTGCTTATTACACTGTTATGTTGATACTTTACACTGTTGGTCTAGTTTTCGCTATTTTTGTGTATGTATACGCATCTCTATGTTTTTAAGAACTTGGAGTATGAGAATTAGGCATATTGCAGAAAGTAATAAAGTAATAAAAGCTCAACCACGGGCACTCAACATATCCATTTGGTTGAGCTTGAATCTATCACTGTGGAAAGCCGACATCAGAGTGACACTGATAATCACCACCAGGAAGCTGAGCATGCACTCTCGAGAGAAACTCCAATTACTTCCGGTATAAAAGTTACTCGGACAACAACAATATTTGTAGCTATAACTATCGCTTTTATAATTTTTTTCCCCTTGTTGGCGGTCATATTATATAGCATCATTAAAGACATAGAAGAAGGCATGTCAGAACCAACGAAGGTTTTTACTGAATTTTGTATAGGAACATATTGTCTGAATAACAGTAGCTGTATAAGATGATTTATTCATGTTGGTACTTCAGTGTTACCATCTAATGTTTACCAAGTAAATAAATTCTAGATTTCTGAATACGAATTTTAAAATAAGGAAACGTCAGATTCCACGTTTACCATGTCTATTTTTCTGATTTGTGAATTCCTCAAATTGTAGCTTGTTGTTTATTTTTTTTCAGATAGAATTTTATCTTTATGTGTTTATGTAGTAGTAATCATTGTACATGTACGTACTGAACCAGAAGTGTAACACTTCAAAATTATGTTGCTCTATGCAACACATCTAACAAAATTTGTCATAGTGTCTTCAGATAACTGATATCCAGGAAATCTAATAGGATATCAAAATATGTCATATGCTGGTGTCTTCAGATAACTAATATCCAGATTATCTGTTTCCTACATATGCTGGTGTCTTCAGATAACTAATATCCAGATTAACTGTTTCCTACATATGCTGGTGTCTTCAGATAACTAATATCCAGATTAACTGTTTCCTACATATGCTGGTGTCTTCAGATAACTAATGTCCAGATTATCTGTCTCCTACATATGCATTTTCTGTGTTTAAGACACTACTGCGCCAGAAAAGTACTGAAATTCCCATTTTGTACTGATAAACTTAGACATTTACTGACAATGTACTGACATTACTGATAAACTTAGACAAATACTGACGTTTTTTACTGACGGTACTGATAAACTTAGAACAGTACTGAGAAACTTCGACAGTACTGATAAACTTAGACATTTACTGACACATTTTATTGACGGTACTGAGAAGCGTAGAGAAGTACTGCCAAGTGCTAATAAGTACTGGTTCTATTTATTTTGCTCTTACTGAGTTGGAAAAATGTACATGAGCTTATTTTACCTTAAGCGATAAATGTCTCCAACATCTGATTACATATCGAGAAATGTTTGAAATGGAAAACGCTACCGTCGCCCAAGAAATTCTAAGGATTTGATTAATGACATTCAAGTTATTCATGAAAATTTTAAGTAAAGACGATTTGGCACAACAAAAAACAAAAGTTTTTAATTTTTTTTCATTGTATTGACAAAAAAGAAAACCCAAATTCTTGTAAAATGCGATGTCGCCATTTTCTAACTTGTTTGTGAATTGCATTAGCCTGGCTCAATTTGATACAAATAAACAAATAACGTTCCTAATTCCGGAAGAAACATCATACAAACATATAAATGACCCCCTGATTGACAAATAAACAATCAATTTTTTTTTTACAAAACTTTAATAATCGTTGTCGCTATTTTTCATCTAACCTACCGTAACAGTGCGTAGATTTTTATAAGGATGATAAAATATATCATTTAAACATCCAAATTTGTGTTTTTGTTTATAATACATACCAATCCCTAGTTAGAAACTAAAATTATTACACATTCTAATAAAACCTTTCTAAAAAATTAATAAAAAAGAGAATTTTATAATGTCGCATATAAAAACCTAACCTACGTAACGGTGATTGTGAAGAAACAGAGGTTAATATGTATCGTACGTTTTCGTGGCAGTTGAATGACACAAACAGGCATTTCTAACACACAAAATACAAAGGTAAGAAGGCTATCAAGAATAAAGAAACAAAGCAATTCTAAATGGTTCTAACCTCCGTAACTCCTAACCTCCGTAACAAAAAGGTAGAAAATGTCAATATAGCAATATAGCTGGTGTTTAAATTCACAAGATACCGCCGGAAGTTTCTTTTTAAAGTAGACGACAAAATGGAAAAGAAATTAGCTTGGTTTTGAAGCAAATTTTAAAGGTATTTTGAAAAAATATTGTACTGAAAAGGTGTTCATGTAAAGTATTTATGCAAATCACGGATATAAATGATAATGTTTCATGTAGGTATCTCAAATATAACATATTACGTATAAGTGCTTGGACATTGCCTGTTAATCAACTTCGCGCGGCGGTGTATAGGGAAATCATATAAGGGAATCCTAGCAATGTTACGGAGGTTATTTTCCCTTACAAAAAGGGCATTTTTGTGTTTTAAACGATTTTTTCATAGAATATATACATGTTTTCTTTCGTTTTATGCTGATGATGTGTGATAGGCCACTTTACAAAATAACTGAAAACCTGTTAACTATACGAGGTTTATTTTGAATATTCGTAACGGAGGTTAGAATTTTTTTTTTTTTTTTTGATTTCTTCCGTAATTATTTTAAAAACAGATGAAGTCAATTGTTTCATATATTTTCTAAGAATAAATTATGTTTTCTAGTGGCTTATAATCTAAAATTGCCCTCAAGTAAAAGCATTTACACTTATTCCTAATAACGGAGGTTATATATTTTGTAACGGAGGTTATAAATTTTAATCTTTATTATCACATTTCAATTTTAGAAAATGTAAACGCTTTTTAGAGTTTCATTGGAAATTATAATCAATTAAACATATTTAAGAAACACTAATTTTAGTTTGCTTGCTTCATATTGTTTTTAGACGGCCCTTAGTAATGCTGAGCGGCAGAGAAAGTACAGAGAGCGTCAAAAGGAGACAATGCAGTTAAGCAAGGAAAAACCTCCATTCAATGTGCGGAAGATTTTTTGAAATGTGCAGGAACAGCTGTCGAGGCAGGGAGTAAAGTGAACTTTCTCTCCTTTACACAAACCGATTATGAAGAATCTGAGGAGATACTCTCGAAACGAGTCGCGCCATTACCTGTGAAATGGACTTTCAAAGTGCACTTACGTCATTGGAGATGGTCCAAACAAGATTTATACGAGAGAGGTAACATGCTATTGCGATAGTTGTAGAGCAAACGTTACTCAAACAAAATGTGAAGGATACACATTGCATTTCTTGACCAAAAATTCTGAACAGCAAGATAATAATATGGAAAACAAAGGAAAAGAAGTGTTAAAGAAAGATGCTTGGGTTGCAGCAATGTACCAAAAGAAATGGTACATAGGAAGGTACAAGATACTGATGAGGATGATCAAGAGATATTTGTTCGATTTATGAGTTCATGTGGCAAGTATGGTGACAGCTTTAAGTGGCCCAAAGAAGTAGATGAACTTTGGGTCAAGCCGACTGATATTTTACACGTACTCTCAAAACCACCAGCCGCATCCGGGAAATCAAGAAGAATATTCAAAGTGGATGCAAATGACACTAAGATGGTACAGAAGCCTTAAGTTAAAGGATTGATTCAACTGGTCTCTTTTGATCCCTGTCATATTAGTAAAACAATGACAGAGACATAAAAATTAACCTCCGTAACAAAACATCCTTTATAAAAAAAAATTATAAAGAAATAAAGGATTTTGTGTTGTTATTCTCTTTATTGTTTAAAAAAAATAGTCTTTAAGCTGTTTATGACAATTTTTACATTGTATCTTCATCTTTCTATTCAACCCCATTTTTTGTAACCTCCGTTACGATTGAGGAATACTATGTACATTGTGATTTTAAAAAAAATTGCTAAGCATATTTCCATAAAAAGTATATTTTGTTAAAAACAAATAAATAACATATTGATAAAAAGTGGTAAAGTTAAGCAGTATTCCGTTAACTTCATCATGTCTGTAATCAAAAGTAGTGTTAAATTCATTTTCAAAAATTTCGGCAAACTGGATTTATACATATGCAGTCAATTGTTTTTTTTATACTCGCAGCTCGGATTTTTTTCTGTTGCAATTTAGTAATATATTGATACAACTAAAAAGTATAATACAAATAAGGACATCAAGAATTTTTTTTTTTATCCTCCGTTACGGAGTGACTGTATGTGACGAGTTAGAATTTCCATAAATACAAAACGACAGCATATTGACGTGTAAAATTTTATTTCCTCAATTAAGGAAGTTTACTTTATAATTCTAATATGAAATTATGTCCAAACTCCTATATTCATATTTCTGTATGCTTCGTAAATGTATGAATTATGCTGGAATGACTGTGAATGCTTCACTGAAATTCTACTTAGCAAAATATTTATTAAGTGCATTCCATCACCCCGTGTAAGCCTTCCGTCTTCTTAATCTCCTTGAGGAACTACCCAAACTTAGGAACCACTAAGTCCAATAGTTGTTTCACAAGCAGTTTATCAAAAAGCGTGTTCGTATAGGTTTGTCAAAGTTACAATATCAATTAGAAGCAGCCCAAATTGAAGATCTGCTTAACATCATTTTACAGGGGATTATATAACATTTTAGTTATGATCTACGATGATCATGAGTTAGCATTTAGTGTTCATATTCAAGAGTTATATTTTATTTCTAAATAAGGCAACAAAACTGTCAGAGCTGTCTATCAAAGAGTACATGTATGGATGCAGGTTTTGAGTCTCCGAGTACCGAGCCTCTGAGTCTCCCACCTGGGTATGATGCATCGCTTACTCATAATACATTCATTCATACATGGCTTAAAGGTTACAAAGGTTAAATAGTATTACATGACTAACTTGCAATATCAGGACCTTCATTGCAGACACAGAATCGCCAAATATGACAATCTGTTGATAACTTGTTTATATATTTTCAATTTGGATTTTACTGTGCCCGAATTAATTAACCTTATTTAGGACCAAGAGTATTGGGATGCAGGCTTTGGGTCTCCCGCCTTAGTATGACGCATCGCTTGCGTACAAATTTAAAATATCATAGATGAAAGTATACATGAGTTCATGTTTTAAAAGGTGACCAAGGTTATATAAAACATGTGATACATGACTCAGTAAAGAGTACCAGAGCTATCGATGCAGACACATCTGACAACTTGTTGATAAACTCCCAATTTGGATATTTGTGCCCGCATTCTACACCTAGTTGCATAACATCATTTAGGAATACTGCGCAGTGCTACAATGGTCACAGAGTTCATTCTGTTAGTTATCATTACCACAATTCATTGCGCAGTACCTAGGTATACATAAGTATAATAGTGACCAATTTGTAATACTAACAATTCAAGGTCATAGCATGGCTATCTGGTTACACCCATGTAGAAGGGCATATGCACCGAGGCAGGCGTGTTTCCCTCGGGGCTTCACACCTTTATCAATTTAGCTCCACCAATCAACTGTATTTTTACCTGAGGTTATACATTGATCTTTTATTTGGACAAAATGTATACCGGAGTAAACTAAATGAACTAATTGCTCTTGAGACAGCTTGATTCTAAATGTAATAAACATTGCATGTAGACCTTTTTGTTTTTAGTGATATCATTTGTTTCACAGGTACAATCAACTGCTGGGCCGTAGTCGAAATTTTTCTTGAAATAAAAATAATTAGATAACAAGATAATAATTAAAATTCAATTCTGTCGAAGACGTAATAGATAATGAGATGTATGGCGTGCTAAGGTTATTATTCATTGCTTTTGACATGTATGAACATACTCACTAAATTGGATTATAAGGTTTATAAAATGTTGTTAGAACTTTACATGTATAAAAATGGAAGATGAGGTCAATGTAGGCGTTGGTACGATTTAAATTCTCCAATATCGTAATTTGTGACACGTCACAAACTTCAAAAGCTAGGCTAAAGAGAGAGAGAGAGAGAGAGAGAGAGAGAGAGAGAGAGAGAGAGAGAGAGAGAGAGAGAGAGAGAGAGAGAGAGAGAGAGAGAGAGAGATGCAACTATTCCCATGATTAAGTTCTGTGTAAATACTTTAAAAGCTAGCTGTAAGTTCAATGATTTTGACAAAAAATTTATAATCTTGACTGCATTTTACAGACATCCCGATTTAGGTAAACTAAGCGACACTTGAACAACCATAATAATTATAAACTGAAATATTTAATGTCAATCTTTCTTTATTTTAACTTCTTTTTTTTTGCAATCTATGCATTTATAAGGAAATCTAATTAGCTAGCAAGTGCACATAAACATACTATTGCAATTATCTTATACATCAAACAGATTTTGCACGATTAAACAGATTAAGAATGTGACTCGCTACTAACTGTGCTGTGTATATACACATGACCAAAGTAGCTACTCTCAATGATAGTTGGTAACACTTAACCGGATGGGCTAATTAGGGCCAATTGTTCTCTCTGACCGTCCAATTTGCATTGAATTTGCAGAAAACTAACAATGTTAGAGTCTAACTGTCCACAAGATTATATAATTGACAACCATTCTTGATTAATAATGTACACACGACTTCAGCTAATGTAATAACTCTAGTATTAAATTTAATTGACTTTATACATTGACTGGGTGTCTTTATCCACAAATCAATCGAAAAGTACATGCAGTAGTTAAATTGTTTAATTACAATTGCATGTCTGTTTTATCTTTTTTATTAAAAATAAATTATCAGCTCCCTTTATTGGTGTCGTAGTTTATCAAGTTTTCTTTAATAAATTATATCTTTGGAAAAAAGGAATTATTATATTTACGCGGCGATAAATATTGAACATAACCCCTCCCTTGGAAACATGTAAAATAAGCCTGGGACGAGGGTGCTACTGCTGTGCCTGTGTGTGTGTGTGGGGGGGGGGGGGGGGGGGTGAACAATAAAGTTCATAAGATTTAGGAAAGGATTGAAAATTGTTTTTCATTATTAGAATTCAAATATCGAGGTTACATAAAATTGGTCTCGAAACATCCCCCCTTTCCGGCAAATTATCTATCGGACCCCTTCCCCAAGAAAACATATTAGGAATGAATAAGATTGACATTAATAACGCGTCCTTATGTACAATCAATGAATATTATGTATTTATTGTTCGGATAAGAGAACAAAATTATCTTTGTGAAATAAAACGACAAAGATTAATAAATAGAAGTAAAAAGTCAATAAAAGATTGATTTTACACCTTCTATGTTCAGTTATAGTAAAAATAATAGCCTCAGTACTTTTCAGTACTTTTCAGTACTTCTCTAAGCTTCTCAGTACCGTCAGTAAAGTGTGTCAGTAAATGTTTAAGTTTACCAGTACTGTCTAAGTTTCTCAGTACTTTTCTAAGTTTATCAGTACCGTCAGTAAAACCGTCAGTATTTGTCTAAGTTTATTAGTAATGTCAGTACATTGTCAATAAATGTCTAAGTTTATCAGTACAAAATAGGAATGTCAGTCCTTTTCTGGCGCAGTAGTAAAAGGGCTCGATGGTCGTGACCATTTTGAGACTATATTGATCTCCTTTAAAAGGAGAGCTCTACATAAGAATATAGGAAACTGCCTAAATTTAAAAGGTAAACTACATGGCCTTTTTTTTTTTACTAAATGATAGTTTATAGCTAAAGACATCGTATCTGAAATTTTAAATTAAGGAAGATCTGATGGCTAATTTGTTGACCACCCAGCCTCCATAAAGGAAAAAATAACATCTATCAGATGCAATGAAAGTTCAACATCTCACGAAATAGAATTTGTTAAACTATATTTTGGTATATCTTAATTCATACGTGTTTAAACCTTCTACCCTTTTCATGAATCTGCAAGACTAGTATAACTTTTGAAGGCAGACAATATGTAATTGTTTAGCTATTCAGACAAAAACATAATGTGCAAGTTAATGATTCTAGATTTCTGAATACGATCAAATAAATCAGGTGCAATTTTACCCCTGTCTCTGATATCCACTGTTTGCATAAATGTTGTGATTGTGTGAGATTCTGAGTAAGGTTTAATTCTTCTTACTGGTGACAAAAAATCAGTCGGTTGAAATCCCAACATGTACTTAGTTTGAAAGGTGATGAATAATTGTGCGACTTTCTAAATTTTAAGGCTTGTCTGGTTTTGAATCAGAACAGTCCCTGGGATTGAAATGTTTGACATTTTTTATCAAAACATCATATACGCTGGCCAAGAATATCAACTTGACGAAAATTGATAACATGAACAGAACTGGATGGCTGTGGTCATTTTTAGACTTTATAAATCTTCTTTAAAAGGAGGACTTTGTATTAAAATATAGGACATATTCAAATTTTTAAGCTACAATATGAAGATTGTTCTTTCCTAAATAATGGTTTATGATTAGAAAAATCATATATAAAACTTCAAACTAGATCTGATGACTAGTTGTTAATCTAGATCTGATAAGTTGTTTAGGTTGATCTGATGACTAGTTGCTTAGGCAGATCTGATGACTAGTTGTTAATCTAGATCTGATAAGTTGTTAAGGTGGATCTGATGACTAGTTGTTAATCTAGATCTGATAAGTTGTTAAGGTGTATCTGATGACTAGTTGTTAATCTAGATCTGATGACTAGTTATTAATCTAGATCTGATGACTAGTTGTTAATCTAGATCTGATGACTAGTTGTTAATCTAGATCTGATAAGTTGTTAAGGTTGATCTGATGACTAGTTGTTAATCTATATCTGATGACTAGTTGTTAATCTATATCTGATGACTGGTTGTTAAGGTAGTTCCAATGACTAGTTGTTTTATGGTATTACAGTTGTGGATCTGCCTCTCTCATTACCAAATATTTAATATAAATCCTGTAAGAGTTTACAACGTTAAAAAAAATATGCCAACTCAAATTACAAGGTAGTTTGTATTTTTTGGACAGCTGATTGTTATTCTTTCCATTGAGAGGAAAATCGATGGTTATATTATCAAGAAACGAACAATCAAAATAAGCTACAGTTACTGTTGTTTTAGATTGTTATCACTCGTTGTTTGAAATGATTCTTATACTAATTCTAGTCTTAATAGATCTTTAGGAAAAATATGTATGATTGCTATTTAGATTTTAAATTGAGATCGGACTTGTATCTGAATATAACAATCTATTTTTTTTTATTATTTTTAAAAATAGAGAGAAATAGTTTGGAACGTAAAAAAAATTCTCACTTGAGGTGTTTGAAAAAAAATATTAAAAGTTAACAAAAATGTCTTCGACATAAACTAGTGTACAAAAGAGCGGATTTGCGGCTTGTTTCTATATTTATAGGCTAACTTCCTGGATTGTTTTTTTTTCTTAGTTATTTTTTTGTGTAGATATAGTGACAGTTCCAAACTAACTGGTCGTCCTAGAAAACTTCTTTAAAATATGAGATGTGATAGAAGGCAGGCAATACCAAGTTCCTACAATAGGACGTTAAGTTAAAATAGTTATCATAGGATATTTAATCTCTTGAAATCATGGTGACATATATTTGTCTCTACAAGCTTGATAAACCATGTCAACGTACACAGACTTTATGTGAACATGCAGGACAAGTCCACATGCAAGAAAATAATGTGATCAGACACAATACCTGTCTTTTATGGTATTCTTTTTAAAATCTATTAGCGCTAGTATCTGTATTTTGAATGATTGTTTTCCTAATGCTAAAACAACAAATTATTTATACATTATTTTCCTATATCTTGTATTTAATGTATTTTGAAGAGAACATCTGTTTAGGATACAGATGCCATTGTCGTTAAGCAAACAAAGTATTTAATTCATTGTAATGATCAGATATAGAGTTTGGGTATTTTTTTAACACGCTAGAGGGAGACACCTGAGGGAAACTTAACATTGATAGTTGACAGAACAAAAAAGAGATAGATTACTTTTGATAACAGAGAGAGAGAGAGAGAGAGAGAGAGAGAGAGAGAGAGAGAGAGAGAGAGAGAGAGAGAAAGAGAGAGAGAGAGAGAGAGATGCCAAAGAAATATTATTATGAGGTGAGTTAATTAATATGCGTAGTAAATATCCAGACGTGCTGTATACTTTGTATATATTAAAATACACATATAAATAAAACATCATTTTCTATTGGCTCACTGGTAACTGTATGGAGAGAACAAAGAACTTTCGAACAAAATGGAAAATTGATCCAAGCTTAAACATTAGAGAGTTTGAGATTTCAAACGTGTACGGGTACGTGTACGTGTGTTATAACTACGTACACGTACACGTTTTTGAAATTTATCAGTTGAAATTTCATTGTAGGATATAAACGTGTATGTAAATTTCGAGCACTGTGTTATTGTGACCTCAGAAATGACGTCATTTACGTTCATTGCGTTTACGTAAAACATGGCCGATACTTTAGATATTTCTTCTTTATGTGAAGACGACAATTTGTTGCTTTTATCTACTCTTTTAAAAGAAGACGACGTAAAAGGTCCATGTTTGAATCTTGATGATTTATCTGATGAGCAGTTTTACTCATTTTCCACTTTCAAAGGAATGACATTTCTCGTCTTTGCAGTGTGTTGTCTCTGCCATTGAAGTTCCTGTGTCCAAATGGTACTCGGGTGACTGCACATGAGGGTATGTTGATTTTGCTCAGATGTTTGTCACATCAGAACAGGTTAGAGGACATGGAACTATTATTTAACCGTTCAAAATCTGAACTGTCCAACACTGTTCTGGATTACTTGTACATTAAACACTCAGGGAAGTTAAGTAATCTGAATCAGAGATGGCTGGATGAGGAACACCTGCGACCGTACGCAGATGCAATATTGGATATCGGCGGGCCGCTTTAACATTGCTGGGGCTTCATAGTCGGGACTGTAAGGCCAATATGTAGACCTTCTGTCAACCAAAACCTCGTCTACAGTGGACACAAACGGGTGCATGGCCTTAAATTCCAATCTGTAGTAATACCAAACGGGTTGATTGCCAATATGTATGACCCTATAGAGGCAAAACGTCACGATTCTGTAATGCTAAGAATGAGCGAACTTCTTCTGCCTAAACTTGAGTAGTACATGACAATGCCCGACGGCAGGGTTTTCTCTCTATACGGCGACCTTGCCTATCCTTTGCGTGCACACCTTATTACGCCATTCAAAGGAGCAACATGTATACTCGGCGACCAGAGAGGATTTTTTACGGTAGAATGTCAAAGCTTTGCTCAAGTGTTGAGTGGACTTTTGGAAAAATATTCTCTCTCTGTTTGCTTTTAAAGATTATAAGAAAAACCAAAAGCTGTTCTTATAACCTGTGGCGAAATATTATCTATTGACCTCTTTGCTCACCAACTGCCATACTTGTTTGTATGGCAGTGTGACCAGTGAATATTTTAATCTTTCACCCCTACACTCGAGGAATACATGTCATGATCTGTATATTTTGCCATTCTGTGGTTCATGGTGACTGTAAAATGTGTGATAGATACTTGCATTACAAAAAACATGCAATATAAGTAAAAACAATAAACATTGTGAAATGTATTGTTTCTGAATTTTGTTGAGACACAAATATACACCTGTCAGTAAATTTTGCGCAAATTTAATTAATTGTTTAAAGCTATACACGCTGCCATTATTTTATATCAAGACAAATTAAAATGTTTAGAGAAAATGATTGGCCCCATATCGAGATGTTTGCAGTTTTCTTTTTAATTGACAAATACTAGTAAAATATGGAAAAATTACAGAGTGCTAAACAATGAATATGCTTACAAAAACACATAGTCTTCGATTATGTAAACTTTAAAAAATCAAAATAAAACAAAATATACATTGTAATTAAACACAAGGTTTCTCCTCACATCAATCGATGCAAACACGTTTTTTAACGTATTGATTATATTAGTAATTTCATTTTCATTCTATCTCACTTTTCATTAACTATGTATTTTGGCCGCGTGTATAGCTTTAAAAGTAATTAACTTGCATGTAATTTATTAATTCAGACATTTGGAAAACAGCTCAAACATTAGTTTTGTTTTTCCATTTCAAGCTTCTGGAGTCTTTCCTGTTTTTCAAGCTCAAACCGCTCTTTTTCTAAATTTAACTGTTCGCGACGAAGCGTAATCTCATCTTCCTTTGACTGTCTTTCAAGTTCCACCTTTTACTTTCAAAAATGACATAACCAATGCTGATTTCTTTGGCATTTTCTTCAGGTTTTCGTCTGAAATAGTTTTATTTGTCATTAATTTACTAAAATCAAAGATATAATCAATAGAATGTACAAACCCTAGATCAAGTAAAGATATATACTGAACGTATACCTGTATTACGCTAAATGATTAATGATAAAGTAACTTTTCTCTCTCTCTCTCTCTCTCTCTCTCTCTCTCTCTCTCTCTCATACCACTTACCACTTTTTGAGGGTGTCAAATTGTCAAAAGCACGTTTTCTGATATCTTTGCACAGAGCCTCTTCTTTTGTAGATTTTGATTTGTCATCTTTCTTTTTCTCCTCTTCATCATTTGTCAGGTTTAAGATTTCGTCAAGGAAAATTTCCTTTTTTTTCTTTCAGAATCCATATTCTGAAAAAAAATTCTAATATTTAAAACAATAAGTTAGTCTTTAAATTAAATCATTTTTAATATGATTTAATGGTGCTTTTTTAATTTTTTTATTTGGTGTGGTGTCAATTGATATGGTCTTACCCCTGTCCTCTCCTCCCCGCCCCCTTCTTCCAACTACATGTCCCAATTCACACTTTCAAAAATGGCAGATACAAATTCCAGCAACATTACAAATACAAAATTAATCAAAAAAATTATAAACATTCACTGACTATTTCTGTATTTATGGATCATACAGATATATTATGATCTGAAAGGCTGACTTCTAAGGCCTCTCGACGCAGTTTTATGACATGAATTTACTTAAATAACTTCAAACAAATGGTGAATTTCTAATCAATCTGCATGCAAATGGAATTTAAAAGTATATTTATTGCATCACCAGAACCTATTCACTCATCAATTAGATTATTTATGATGTAAACGCTACAAGTTTGTACTTACGTGTAGACGGCACTCTACAAGTTAGAGAACGCGTAGAATCCTTGTCGTCACAAAAACCGATGACGTAATACGTCATTAGGTGAGTCCCCTAGTACACGTACACGTACCCGTACATGTTGGAAATCTAAACCTCTCTATTACATTGTGTCAAACATATTGCAGTACGAGATTTAAATAAACCCAGCACAGACTCTCGACATATTAAAGAGGTCGGTGTACATATAAAAGCTGTAAACTTTTAAGCTCGCATCATGTTTGCAAATAACATTTAAAGCTCCATAATTTAGATGAAAATTTGTAATTAGCATATGATATATCTTGCATTCTGATGAAATGCCTCAATTATCTAACAAGATCTTTGACAATAACTGGTTTATCACATTATAATTTGGTTCTAGTTGTAACGCCCTATTTCATTGGCTTAACAAAATCATTAATATTGTATAACAAAACTTGCCGACGTCACAATAGGACGCTCGTGCAATATAGTAACCCACTTGAAGTTACGTTTAACTTAACTTGAGACTATGTTTAAATATACAGTTTTCATACGGAAATTTTCAGTTTTAATAGATTCATCTTGAATGATTTCCAAATGCAACTAAATAAGTGATGCATACATTTCTGGTTCTGTACCAGTTATCGGCTAAGACCAGTTATCGGGTAAACTGAGAGTTCGGGTTTATAGCACGCGACTATCCGAGATTTTTTAATTCCGTACTCTATTTTGAATAAAGAAAAGTTGATAACATTCTTGAATATGTTTTAAACATGAGCTTAAACGATCATTGTTTACCGCTTATTTACATCTTTGCACTTTCAGCATGGGGAAGTGACGTCATAAGTTGAAATTATTTCCCTTCTTTGATTTGACATAATATTATTACATATAACATGTAGAAACAAAAGGAATTCACTAAATTCTGAGAGATTCATAGCGCAGTTTAACGCCTAATTGCACAATATTACGCACTGAATAGTCTACGATTTTGTGTATTACCCTATGATAATAAACGAATAATTTTATGAGTTTTGTTTATGTATCGTAACCCATACGATCTTTAATCTGACCCCAAAAAGAGGCATAATACAAATTACATTTTGCAGAGTATCAAATCAACATCTACAGGGATTTTATTATGTAACATACTATGTCATTATCGAGAAGGCGATAACTGGTACAGTAAATCGTAAAACTCGGCAAATTCGGGGCGTGCTAAAAAGCACACAAACGAGATGTTTTGGGTTCTAAATAATTATTAACCTAACAGTTGCATAAACAAGGAGTTTACCATTTAAAGTATGTCAAATTTTATTAAAAAATATCAAGAAATAAGGAAATCCGAAAAGAAAACGTTAAATTTTAGCCGATAACTGGTACAGTGCCAGTATAGTTAAATAAAATGTATATCTGTAATCTGTATTATCTGGTAAACTATATCAATGAAATCTTCATCTTTTCCGAGAAAAGAGTTAAAATCTTTTTCTTTTAAGCCCTTTTCACAATTGACGCACGAGCACGTTGCAACACTTTGCGATCGGGATTTTTGGATTTGCGCGAGCTCTTGCATTCGTTGCATGCATTTTTGTGTTCTCATCAAGTCTCTTCAGAATAGTTGACATGCACACTATTCAAACGCGACCGAATGCAATCTTATTTATTGCAATGCAACGCACGAACATTAGTACGGACGTTTTACTACGTTTTACAGTGTCTCGTCACTCTCATGTAATCTTACAACGTTTTACTATCATTGCAAGACTTATAGGGTTCAGTTTCCATGCTTTGCTACTATTTTACACTGGATACGAGGTTATTTTCGCCCCTGGATATTTTACTTACGATATCAATTTCTTACGGTTTAGCCTCGTCTTGAATTCGCCTCAGAAATGATCTGGTAAAAAAGAGGTATTGTGAGACGTACATTTTAATTCTTAAACTGATAACTAACAAAAAGAGCGAAATGAGCGAAAAAAAAACGGAGGCGAATAGTTCCCTTATACAGTGTACACTGTATAAGCAAATCTGTTTCAGGCCACAATTGACCTTGGTTTTGGCTGTTAGTTTTGTCATTTTCTTGGGCGGTACCTTTTCTTTCTTGCATTCAGATATATCTACTGAAGAGCGTCGGAAACGGGCGGTATATATACCCCTCTTACTCGTAAAAGCATTTGTACTATGAAACGCATGATAAATTATTAATTAATTAATAATAAATCGCATTGGCGCATTATTTTACAACAATCAGTTTCATTGTACAACAGTCGCATATAGAACCAAGATATATCGCAAAATTCAATGCTTTTACGTCGCACAACGGGTCGCTCTGAATCGTGCGAGTTTCGTACGAGTACTTTATCATATGCAATTATTTTGGCAACAGTTTACGAACCATATCTAATTTTATTGATCGCACGAATATTTTGTCGCTTCTGCTCGTGCGCCAATTGTGAAAGGGGCTTTATATGGTATAAATATATATAAGGATATATACTTCCTCTTTCTTTCACTTTAATGCAGAAAAACGTGGCCTCATTCATAAGTACCTTTGAGAGCTTAACTTAAGAGCATGGACATAAGCACCATGGAAAATTTGTTTTGGACTGTGTCCGATGAATACAATGTATCTGGTGATTCTTATGCCATAATGATTAGATTGAACAACGAGGCTGCATGGAGATTCCTTCCAGTTAGCCTGTTTATTGCTGCCTTGATGATCATTGGAATAGTTGGTAATGTAATTGTGTGTATCGTATACTATAAACGAAAAAGGAAATACACACCCGATCTCTTTGTTTTGAATTTGGCAGCTCTGGATCTTTTGTCCTGTTTGTTTGGAATCCCCATGGAAGTGGCAGACCTAAGTTTACCGTATATGTTTAATGCTCCAACTGTTTGCCGAATTGGAAAGACTCTTGAATCTTGTACAATCTTGGCATCAGCAATGACTCTTGTTTTCATTTCCATTGATCGGTACAAGCTTATCTGTAATATGGGCGAAAGGTTCAGCAATAAGACAGCAAAAAGACTTTGTCTTGCTTCACTCGGTATTGGCATTTTTTTATCATGGCCATATTTGATATTAATGGGAAAGAAGACAGTAGACCTTGGACTACCGGATATTAAGGGTGTTGACTGCGCAGTATCAGACGATTTTAGAAAAAACACTGTTCCTCTTGTTGTTTACGGCATATTGTTTGTTTGTTTTGTCTTGAGTCTTGTTTTTATGATTTTTGTATATGTAAGAATATCTATATTTCTTAAAAGATCGAAGACAAGCAGACTGCGGTGCATTGATGAAAGTTATGTAAGCAATTCAACTGCATTCACTCAACATACGCATTCAGGTCAGGTTCGGTTTGAAAACATGGATGACACACAGCAGATCGATGTCAACGATCTACACCAGGAAGCTGTGAAACAACTCGCCAAAGTACCAAAACGAAATTCCGCTGTAAAAGTAACACAGACCACAACAATTTTTGTTGCAATAACAATCGTATTCATTATCAGTTTTCTTCCATTTCTAGTTGTTATGACATTATTAAGCACCACCATTAGTGACATTGAGAAAGAAATATCAAAACCACTTGAGGTGTTTATGGAGTTTTGTTTAAAAACTTACTTTTTGAATAATGCGATTAACCCGTTGATATACAGCGTATTAAGCAAACGATTCAGACAGGATGTTAAGCGCTTATTTTAAAAATAATAACAAAATGAGGTCTATGCTTAGAGCATTAAGACACATATATATTGTTCTAGGAGCATACAGGAATGAACATTCAAATTTTGAATGCATATTTTCCTTATGCTTGTTAGAAGAAATACTGCACATATTCTGGGACCTTCATTTTGGCTAGCAAATGTATTTTGGTGACCCACTGATCCATTGTACATAAAAAAGAGAAAAAGAGTATAGTGCATGTTTTTTGTTACATGTATGAACGGGTTTTTTGGTACTACAATAAAGTTCTGACAATGATGGATAAGACTTCTATTGAATGTTGTTTATATTTCTTTAAGCGGCGGGCGTCAAAACTTAGATAGCAACATGGGGTGTCAAGTCTTTTAAGTAAATATTGCCTTAAACGTTCCGCCATACCTACTATTTCTCAGTTCTAAGATATTTGGAGTAACTCAACTTGCTTATGATGTAACAACGTTTTCATTGACTACTGAGAAAGAACACTAAAACGATTATTGTCAAATGCTGAGAAATCTTTACGAGCATCTAATAGAGCAGCAACTATGTCAAAAGAGTATAAAGGTTTTTCATCAGGAAAAATACGTAATAAGTAATCATAGTTTCCATTTACTCAAGTCTCACATTAGATTTTGATCTTTCATACGAATATAACTCCCATGAAATGTTTGAAAACATCTTATTCAAAACAATTAACAAAATGTCTTCTCTGTTATTTACATAGCTAGTGTATAGAAGAGTTGACGTGTTGCTTGTCTCTTTCTTAATAAACTAATTTTCTGGATTCGTTCTTTTTTCCTGGTTGTTTTTTTTTTTTTTTTTGTTGGGAAGATAGAATTACACTTTGAACCGACTCGTCGTCTTAAATTACTTTTTATCTGAATGAAGTGTGACGGAAGGAAATACCACGTGTTCCGACAATAGGACATAGTTAAAAATGTTATGACCGGACATTTAATTTCTTGAAGATATTGTGGCATATATTTGCTGAACAGGGATGATAAATTATGTTTATATGCAAGAAAAGTATGTCATCATGCAAGATAGTTTTAAACATGCAAGAAAATTTGTAATCAGACAAACTACCTATTTTTTATGATATTCTAGTTAAATTATGGATAAATGTATTAGCGTTACTAGATGTATTTTGAGTGATTGTTTTCCTAATGCTAATACTAATAAAACAATACATTATTTCCCCCACATCTTGTTTGTTATGTATTCTAAAGAAAACACCTGTCCACTTTGATACATATATCATACATGTATAAGGTTTTTATCTAAGTTTTACATATGACCCAACTTAGAATTACCAAATTCCTCAACAAATTATGGATTAAAAACCAACTCTGCAATAATTACCAATGACATAAAAATATTGAGCATTATATGACATGATTTCTTATTATATAATGGCTGTAGTTTGTAGCTGTTTAGATAATCGAATGCTTGTTAATATAAAAAAATAAGTGTTAAATGTATTTTAAGTACGGTTTGCATTGTAGCCTACCCCTAACCGATTAAGGTGATATGATACACCCATCGATATTAATGTGGATAAAACCATATTATATATAAAATACTTTCAACGGTTAACAATTTTTAAATTTTGGACATTTTTTAAGAGGTAAAACATATAAAAAAAAAAAAAACACATCGGTATTCGAAGTAATGACTTCCAGATTCGTAGTTTAATCTCTTTAATCTCTAGTCCATTGCATTACGGTTTTATGTAACAACACTGGGAAAGAAAAACAAAATTATGCTTGATTTTATTGTTTATTTCGATAGGAAGTACGTCACAATATGGATGTGTCCCATACGGCATTTACTTCTTTTGCCGTAATATCCCATCTCAAATTTATACTATTCTGGTTTTATCAATGAATCCTAACATTACAATATAGGACACGTTTATTAAAGACCTTAAAGACCTTATTGTTTTCGTACTGTTTCTTATTAAGGTCTTCCGTTTCCAACGAAAGACCTTATAGTTTTCGTACGATTTCTTCTTCTTATTATTAAGGTCTTCCGTTTCCAACGGAAGACCTTATTGTTTTCGTACTGTTTCTTATTAAGGTCTTCCGTTTCCAATGGAAGACCTTATAGTTTTCGTACTGTTTCTTCTTATTATTATTAAGGTCTTCCGTTTCCAACGTAAGACCTTATTGTTATTGCTTTGTTTCTTTTCCTCTATTATAAAGGTCTTCCGTTTTTAACGGAAGACCTTATTGTTATTGCTTTGTTTCTTTTTCACTATTATTATTATTAAGGTCTTCCGTTTTTAACGGAAGACCTTATTGTTATTGCTTTGTTTCTTTTTCACTATTATTATTATTGTTGTTTTTTTCTGTCACGTTTTCTCAAAAACGCTTCAGACGATTTTGATGAAACTGTTAGATCTTATTCATGACAAAATTTGTAAGAAAATTACACGATATTTTTTTTTTGGTCGTCACTTCCGGTTTAAGCTCTTTTCACAATTGACGCACGAGCACGTTGCAACACTTTGCAATCGGGATTTTTGGCTTTGCGCAGCTCTTGCATTCGTTGCATGCATTTTTGTGTTCTCATCAAGTCTCTTCAGAATAGTTGACATGCACACTATTCAAACGCGACCGAATGCAATATAATTTATTGCAATGCAACGCACGAACATTAGTACGGACGTTTTACTACGTTTTACAGTGTCTCATCACTCTCATGTAATCTTACAACGTTTTACTATCATTGCAAGACTTATAGGGTTCAGTTTCCATGCTTTGCTACTATTTTACACTGGATACGAGGTTATTTTCGCCCCTGGATATTTTACTTACGATATATCTACTTACGGTTTAGCCTCGTCTTGAATTCGCCTCAGCAATGATCTGGTAAAAAAGAGATATTGTGAGACGTACATTTTAATTCTTAATCTGCTAACTAACAAAAAGAGCGACATGAGCGAAAAAAAAAACGGAGGCGAATAGTTCCCTTATACAGTGTACATAAGCATATCGGTTTCAGGCCACAATTGACCTTGGTTTTGGTTGTTAGTTTTGTCATTTTCTTGGGCGGTACCTTTTCTTTCTTCAATTCAGATATATCTACTGAAGAGCGTCGGAAACGGGCGGTATATATACCCCTCTTACTCGTAAAAGCATTTGTACTATGAAACGCATGATAAATTATTAATTAATCAATAATAAATCGCATTGGCGCACGTTCAATCGTCCGATCATCTGGTCTTTCCTGCGATCTTATCGCATTATTTTATAACAATCGGTTTCATTGTACAACAGTCGCATATAGAACCAAGGGTCGCTCTGAATCGTGCGAGTTTCGTACGAGTACTTTATCATATGCAATTATTTTGGCAACAGTTTACGAACCATATCTAATTTTATTGATCGCACGAATATTTTGTCGCTTCTGCTCGTGCGCCAATTGTGAAAGGGGCTTTACATGGTACAAATATATATATAAGGATATATACTTCCTCTTTCTTTCACTTTAATGCAGAAAAACGTGGCCTCATTCATAAGTACCTTTGAGAGCTTAACTTAAGAGCATGGACATAAGCACCATGGAAAATTTGTTTTGGACTGTGTCTGATGAATACAATGTATCTGGTGATTCTTATGCCATAATGATTAGATTGAACAACGAGGCTGCGTGGAGATTCCTTCCAGTTAGCCTGTTTATTGCTGCCCTGATGATCATTGGAATAGTTGGTAATGTAATTGTGTGTATCGTATACTATAAACGACAAAGGAAATCCACACCCGATCTCTTTATTTTGAATTTGGCAGCTCTGGATCTTTTGTCCTGTTTGTTTGGAATCCCCATGGAAGTGGCAGACCTAAGTTTACCGTATATGTTTAATGCTCCAACTGTTTGCAGAATTGGAAAGACTCTTGAATCTTGTACAATCTTGGCATCAGCAATGACTCTTGTTTTCATTTCCATTGATCGGTACAAGCTTATCTGTAATATGGGCGAAAGGTTCAGCAATAAGACAGCAAAAAGACTTTGTCTTGCTTCACTCGGTATTGGCATTTTTTTATCATGGCCATATTTGATATTAATGGGAAAGAAGACAGTAGACCTTGGACTACCGGATATTAAGGGTGTTGACTGCGCAGTATCAGACGATTTTAGAAAAAACACTGTTCCTCTTGTTGTTTACGGCATATTGTTTGTTTGTTTTGTCTTGAGTCTTGTTTTTATGATTTTTGTATATGTAAGAATATCTATATTTCTTAAAAGATCGAAGACAAGCAGACTGCGGTGCATTGATGAAAGTTATGTAAGCAATTCAACTGCATTCACTCAACATACGCATTCAGGTCAGGTTCGGTTTGAAAACATGGATGACACACAGCAGATCGATGTCAACGATCTACACCAGGAAGCTGTGAAACAACTCGCCAAAGTACCAAAACGAAATTCCGCTGTAAAAGTAACACAGACCACAACAATTTTTGTTGCAATAACAATCGTATTCATTATCAGTTTTCTTCCATTTCTAGTTGTTATGACATTATTAAGCACCACCATTAGTGACATTGAGAAAGAAATATCAAAACCACTTGAGGTGTTTATGGAGTTTTGTTTAAAAACTTACTTTTTGAATAATGCGATTAACCCGTTGATATACAGCGTATTAAGCAAACGATTCAGACAGGATGTTAAGCGCTTATTTTAAAAATAATAACAAAATGAGGTCTATGCTTAGAGCATTAAGACACATATATATTGTTCTAGGAGCATACAGGAATGAACATTCAAATTTTGAATGCATATTTTCCTTATGCTTGTTAGAAGAAATACTGCACATATTCTGGGACCTTCATTTTGGCTAGCAAATGTATTTTGGTGACCCACTGATCCATTGTACATAAAAAAGAGAAAAAGAGTATAGTGCATGTTTTTTGTTACATGTATGAACGGGTTTTTTGGTACTACAATAAAGTTCTGACAATGATGGATAAGACTTCTATTGAATGTTGTTTATATTTCTTTAAGCGGCGGGCGTCAAAACTTAGATAGCAACATGGGGTGTCAAGTCTTTTAAGTAAATATTGCCTTAAACGTTCCGCCATACCTACTATTTCTCAGTTCTAAGATATTTGGAGTAACTCAACTTGCTTATGATGTAACAACGTTTTCATTGACTACTGAGAAAGAACACTAAAACGATTATTGTCAAATGCTGAGAAATCTTTACGAGCATCTAATAGAGCAGCAACTATGTCAAAAGAGTATAAAGGTTTTTCATCAGGAAAAATACGTAATAAGTAATCATAGTTTCCATTTACTCAAGTCTCACATTAGATTTTGATCTTTCATACGAATATAACTCCCATGAAATGTTTGAAAACATCTTATTCAAAACAATTAACAAAATGTCTTCTCTGTTATTTACATAGCTAGTGTATAGAAGAGTTGACGTGTTGCTTGTCTCTTTCTTAATAAACTAATTTTCTGGATTCGTTCTTTTTTCCTGGTTGTTTTTTTTTTTTTTTTGTTGGGAAGATAGAATTACACTTTGAACCGACTCGTCGTCTTAAATTACTTTTTATCTGAATGAAGTGTGACGGAAGGAAATACCACGTGTTCCGACAATAGGACATAGTTAAAAATGTTATGACCGGACATTTAATTTCTTGAAGATATTGTGGCATATATTTGCTGAACAGGGATGATAAATTATGTTTATATGCAAGAAAAGTATGTCATCATGCAAGATAGTTTTAAACATGCAAGAAAATTTGTAATCAGACAAACTACCTATTTTTTATGATATTCTAGTTAAATTATGGATAAATGTATTAGCGTTACTAGATGTATTTTGAGTGATTGTTTTCCTAATGCTAATACTAATAAAACAATACATTATTTCCCCCACATCTTGTTTGTTATGTATTCTAAAGAAAACACCTGTCCACTTTGATACATATATCATACATGTATAAGGTTTTTATCTAAGTTTTACATATGACCCAACTTAGAATTACCAAATTCCTCAACAAATTATGGATTAAAAACCAACTCTGCAATAATTACCAATGACATAAAAATATTGAGCATTATATGACATGATTTCTTATTATATAATGGCTGTAGTTTGTAGCTGTTTAGATAATCGAATGCTTGTTAATATAAAAAAATAAGTGTTAAATGTATTTTAAGTACGGTTTGCATTGTAGCCTACCCCTAACCGATTAAGGTGATATGATACACCCATCGATATTAATGTGGATAAAACCATATTATATATAAAATACTTTCAACGGTTAACAATTTTTAAATTTTGGACATTTTTTAAGAGGTAAAACATATAAAAAAAAAAAACACATCGGTATTCGAAGTAATGACTTCCAGATTCGTAGTTTAATCTCTTTAATCTCTAGTCCATTGCATTACGGTTTTATGTAACAACACTGGGAAAGAAAAACAAAATTATGCTTGATTTTATTGTTTATTTCGATAGGAAGTACGTCACAATATGGATGTGTCCCATACGGCATTTACTTCTTTTGCCGTAATATCCCATCTCAAATTTATACTATTCTGGTTTTATCAATGAATCCTAACATTACAATATAGGACACGTTTATTAAAGACCTTAAAGACCTTATTGTTTTCGTACTGTTTCTTATTAAGGTCTTCCGTTTCCAACGAAAGACCTTATAGTTTTCGTACGATTTCTTCTTCTTATTATTAAGGTCTTCCGTTTCCAACGGAAGACCTTATTGTTTTCGTACTGTTTCTTATTAAGGTCTTCCGTTTCCAATGGAAGACCTTATAGTTTTCGTACTGTTTCTTCTTATTATTATTAAGGTCTTCCGTTTCCAACGTAAGACCTTATTGTTATTGCTTTGTTTCTTTTCCTCTATTATAAAGGTCTTCCGTTTTTAACGGAAGACCTTATTGTTATTGCTTTGTTTCTTTTTCACTATTATTATTATTAAGGTCTTCCGTTTTTAACGGAAGACCTTATTGTTATTGCTTTGTTTCTTTTTCACTATTATTATTATTGTTGTTTTTTTCTGTCACGTTTTCTCAAAAACGCTTCAGACGATTTTGATGAAACTGTTAGATCTTATTCATGACAAAATTTGTAAGAAAATTACACGATATTTTTTTTTTGGTCGTCACTTCCGGTTTAAGCTCTTTTCACAATTGACGCACGAGCACGTTGCAACACTTTGCAATCGGGATTTTTGGCTTTGCGCAGCTCTTGCATTCGTTGCATGCATTTTTGTGTTCTCATCAAGTCTCTTCAGAATAGTTGACATGCACACTATTCAAACGCGACCGAATGCAATATAATTTATTGCAATGCAACGCACGAACATTAGTACGGACGTTTTACTACGTTTTACAGTGTCTCATCACTCTCATGTAATCTTACAACGTTTTACTATCATTGCAAGACTTATAGGGTTCAGTTTCCATGCTTTGCTACTATTTTACACTGGATACGAGGTTATTTTCGCCCCTGGATATTTTACTTACGATATATCTACTTACGGTTTAGCCTCGTCTTGAATTCGCCTCAGCAATGATCTGGTAAAAAAGAGATATTGTGAGACGTACATTTTAATTCTTAATCTGCTAACTAACAAAAAGAGCGACATGAGCGAAAAAAAAAACGGAGGCGAATAGTTCCCTTATACAGTGTACATAAGCATATCGGTTTCAGGCCACAATTGACCTTGGTTTTGGCTGTTAGTTTTGTCATTTTCTTGGGCGGTACCTTTTCTTTCTTCAATTCAGATATATCTACTGAAGAGCGTCGGAAACGGGCGGTATATATACCCCTCTTACTCGTAAAAGCATTTGTACTATGAAACGCATGATAAATTATTAATTAATCAATAATAAATCGCATTGGCGCACGTTCAATCGTCCGATCATCTGGTCTTTCCTGCGATCTTATCGCATTATTTTATAACAATCGGTTTCATTGTACAACAGTCGCATATAGAACCAAGGGTCGCTCTGAATCGTGCGAGTTTCGTACGAGTACTTTATCATATGCAATTATTTTGGCAACAGTTTACGAACCATATCTAATTTTATTGATCGCACGAATATTTTGTCGCTTCTGCTCGTGCGCCAATTGTGAAAGGGGCTTTACATGGTACAAATATATATATAAGGATATATACTTCCTCTTTCTTTCACTTTAATGCAGAAAAACGTGGCCTCATTCATAAGTACCTTTGAGAGCTTAACTTAAGAGCATGGACATAAGCACCATGGAAAATTTGTTTTGGACTGTGTCTGATGAATACAATGTATCTGGTGATTCTTATGCCATAATGATTAGATTGAACAACGAGGCTGCGTGGAGATTCCTTCCAGTTAGCCTGTTTATTGCTGCCCTGATGATCATTGGAATAGTTGGTAATGTAATTGTGTGTATCGTATACTATAAACGACAAAGGAAATCCACACCCGATCTCTTTATTTTGAATTTGGCAGCTCTGGATCTTTTGTCCTGTTTGTTTGGAATCCCCATGGAAGTGGCAGACCTAAGTTTACCGTATATGTTTAATGCTCCAACTGTTTGCAGAATTGGAAAGACTCTTGAATCTTGTACAATCTTGGCATCAGCAATGACTCTTGTTTTCATTTCCATTGATCGGTACAAGCTTATCTGTAATATGGGCGAAAGGTTCAGCAATAAGACAGCAAAAAGACTTTGTCTTGCTTCACTCGGTATTGGCATTTTTTTATCATGGCCATATTTGATATTAATGGGAAAGAAGACAGTAGACCTTGGACTACCGGATATTAAGGGTGTTGACTGCGCAGTATCAGACGATTTTAGAAAAAACACTGTTCCTCTTGTTGTTTACGGCATATTGTTTGTTTGTTTTGTCTTGAGTCTTGTTTTTATGATTTTTGTATATGTAAAAATATCTATATTTCTTAAAAGATCGAAGACAAGCAGACTGCGGTGCATTGATGAAAGTTATGTAAGCAATTCAACTGCATTCACTCAACATACGCATTCAGGTCAGGTTCGGTTTGAAAACATGGATGACACACAGCAGATCGATGTCAACGATCTACACCAGGAAGCTGTGAAACAACTCGCCAAAGTACCAAAACGAAATTCCGCTGTAAAAGTAACACAGACCACAACAATTTTTGTTGCAATAACAATCGTATTCATTATCAGTTTTCTTCCATTTCTAGTTGTTATGACATTATTAAGCACCACCATTAGTGACATTGAGAAAGAAATATCAAAACCACTTGAGGTGTTTATGGAGTTTTGTTTAAAAACTTACTTTTTGAATAATGCGATTAACCCGTTGATATACAGCGTATTAAGCAAACGATTCAGACAGGATGTTAAGCGCTTATTTTAAAAATAATAACAAAATGAGGTCTATGCTTAGAGCATTAAGACACATATATATTGTTCTAGGAGCATACAGGAATGAACATTCAAATTTTGAATGCATATTTTCCTTATGCTTGTTAGAAGAAATACTGCACATATTCTGGGACCTTCATTTTGGCTAGCAAATGTATTTTGGTGACCCACTGATCCATTGTACATAAAAAAGAGAAAAAGAGTATAGTGCATGTTTTTTGTTACATGTATGAACGGGTTTTTTGGTACTACAATAAAGTTCTGACAATGATGGATAAGACTTCTATTGAATGTTGTTTATATTTCTTTAAGCGGCGGGCGTCAAAACTTAGATAGCAACATGGGGTGTCAAGTCTTTTAAGTAAATATTGCCTTAAACGTTCCGCCATACCTACTATTTCTCAGTTCTAAGATATTTGGAGTAACTCAACTTGCTTATGATGTAACAACGTTTTCATTGACTACTGAGAAAGAACACTAAAACGATTATTGTCAAATGCTGAGAAATCTTTACGAGCATCTAATAGAGCAGCAACTATGTCAAAAGAGTATAAAGGTTTTTCATCAGGAAAAATACGTAATAAGTAATCATAGTTTCCATTTACTCAAGTCTCACATTAGATTTTGATCTTTCATACGAATATAACTCCCATGAAATGTTTGAAAACATCTTATTCAAAACAATTAACAAAATGTCTTCTCTGTTATTTACATAGCTAGTGTATAGAAGAGTTGACGTGTTGCTTGTCTCTTTCTTAATAAACTAATTTTCTGGATTCGTTCTTTTTTCCTGGTTGTTTTTTTTTTTTTTTTGTTGGGAAGATAGAATTACACTTTGAACCGACTCGTCGTCTTAAATTACTTTTTATCTGAATGAAGTGTGACGGAAGGAAATACCACGTGTTCCGACAATAGGACATAGTTAAAAATGTTATGACCGGACATTTAATTTCTTGAAGATATTGTGGCATATATTTGCTGAACAGGGATGATAAATTATGTTTATATGCAAGAAAAGTATGTCATCATGCAAGATAGTTTTAAACATGCAAGAAAATTTGTAATCAGACAAACTACCTATTTTTTATGATATTCTAGTTAAATTATGGATAAATGTATTAGCGTTACTAGATGTATTTTGAGTGATTGTTTTCCTAATGCTAATACTAATAAAACAATACATTATTTCCCCCACATCTTGTTTGTTATGTATTCTAAAGAAAACACCTGTCCACTTTGATACATATATCATACATGTATAAGGTTTTTATCTAAGTTTTACATATGACCCAACTTAGAATTACCAAATTCCTCAACAAATTATGGATTAAAAACCAACTCTGCAATAATTACCAATGACATAAAAATATTGAGCATTATATGACATGATTTCTTATTATATAATGGCTGTAGTTTGTAGCTGTTTAGATAATCGAATGCTTGTTAATATAAAAAAATAAGTGTTAAATGTATTTTAAGTACGGTTTGCATTGTAGCCTACCCCTAACCGATTAAGGTGATATGATACACCCATCGATATTAATGTGGATAAAACCATATTATATATAAAATACTTTCAACGGTTAACAATTTTTAAATTTTGGACATTTTTTAAGAGGTAAAACATATAAAAAAAAAAAAACACATCGGTATTCGAAGTAATGACTTCCAGATTCGTAGTTTAATCTCTTTAATCTCTAGTCCATTGCATTACGGTTTTATGTAACAACACTGGGAAAGAAAAACAAAATTATGCTTGATTTTATTGTTTATTTCGATAGGAAGTACGTCACAATATGGATGTGTCCCATACGGCATTTACTTCTTTTGCCGTAATATCCCATCTCAAATTTATACTATTCTGGTTTTATCAATGAATCCTAACATTACAATATAGGACACGTTTATTAAAGACCTTAAAGACCTTATTGTTTTCGTACTGTTTCTTATTAAGGTCTTCCGTTTCCAACGAAAGACCTTATAGTTTTCGTACGATTTCTTCTTCTTATTATTAAGGTCTTCCGTTTCCAACGGAAGACCTTATTGTTTTCGTACTGTTTCTTATTAAGGTCTTCCGTTTCCAATGGAAGACCTTATAGTTTTCGTACTGTTTCTTCTTATTATTATTAAGGTCTTCCGTTTCCAACGTAAGACCTTATTGTTATTGCTTTGTTTCTTTTTCACTATTATTATTATTAAGGTCTTCCGTTTCCAACGGAAGACTTTATTGTTATTGCTTTGTTTCTTTTCCTCTATTATAAAGGTCTTCCGTTTTTAACGGAAGACCTTATTGTTATTGCTTTGTTTCTTTTTCACTATTATTATTATTAAGGTCTTCCGTTTTTAACGGAAGACCTTATTGTTATTGCTTTGTTTCTTTTTCACTATTATTATTATTGTTGTTTTTTTCTGTCACGTTTTCTCAAAAACGCTTCAGACGATTTTGATGAAACTGTTAGATCTTATTCATGACAAAATTTGTAAGAAAATTACACGATATTTTTTTTTTGGTCGTCACTTCCGGTTTAAGCTCTTTTCACAATTGACGCACGAGCACGTTGCAACACTTTGCAATCGGGATTTTTGGCTTTGCGCAGCTCTTGCATTCGTTGCATGCATTTTTGTGTTCTCATCAAGTCTCTTCAGAATAGTTGACATGCACACTATTCAAACGCGACCGAATGCAATATAATTTATTGCAATGCAACGCACGAACATTAGTACGGACGTTTTACTACGTTTTACAGTGTCTCATCACTCTCATGTAATCTTACAACGTTTTACTATCATTGCAAGACTTATAGGGTTCAGTTTCCATGCTTTGCTACTATTTTACACTGGATACGAGGTTATTTTCGCCCCTGGATATTTTACTTACGATATATCTACTTACGGTTTAGCCTCGTCTTGAATTCGCCTCAGCAATGATCTGGTAAAAAAGAGATATTGTGAGACGTACATTTTAATTCTTAATCTGCTAACTAACAAAAAGAGCGACATGAGCGAAAAAAAAAACGGAGGCGAATAGTTCCCTTATACAGTGTACATAAGCATATCGGTTTCAGGCCACAATTGACCTTGGTTTTGGCTGTTAGTTTTGTCATTTTCTTGGGCGGTACCTTTTCTTTCTTCAATTCAGATATATCTACTGAAGAGCGTCGGAAACGGGCGGTATATATACCCCTCTTACTCGTAAAAGCATTTGTACTATGAAACGCATGATAAATTATTAATTAATCAATAATAAATCGCATTGGCGCACGTTCAATCGTCCGATCATCTGGTCTTTCCTGCGATCTTATCGCATTATTTTATAACAATCGGTTTCATTGTACAACAGTCGCATATAGAACCAAGGGTCGCTCTGAATCGTGCGAGTTTCGTACGAGTACTTTATCATATGCAATTATTTTGGCAACAGTTTACGAACCATATCTAATTTTATTGATCGCACGAATATTTTGTCGCTTCTGCTCGTGCGCCAATTGTGAAAGGGGCTTTACATGGTACAAATATATATATAAGGATATATACTTCCTCTTTCTTTCACTTTAATGCAGAAAAACGTGGCCTCATTCATAAGTACCTTTGAGAGCTTAACTTAAGAGCATGGACATAAGCACCATGGAAAATTTGTTTTGGACTGTGTCTGATGAATACAATGTATCTGGTGATTCTTATGCCATAATGATTAGATTGAACAACGAGGCTGCGTGGAGATTCCTTCCAGTTAGCCTGTTTATTGCTGCCCTGATGATCATTGGAATAGTTGGTAATGTAATTGTGTGTATCGTATACTATAAACGACAAAGGAAATCCACACCCGATCTCTTTATTTTGAATTTGGCAGCTCTGGATCTTTTGTCCTGTTTGTTTGGAATCCCCATGGAAGTGGCAGACCTAAGTTTACCGTATATGTTTAATGCTCCAACTGTTTGCAGAATTGGAAAGACTCTTGAATCTTGTACAATCTTGGCATCAGCAATGACTCTTGTTTTCATTTCCATTGATCGGTACAAGCTTATCTGTAATATGG